>JAQGDQ010001187.1:5000-35000 GCA_030141605.1 Tubiluchus corallicola
TTATACCATCTTTAGTAATTTGTACACTTACAAATGGTTTTCATAAACAAAAACTTGGCTTCAGTCTGAGAACCCTTTTGTATGTTGTACAGGTATAATTACGTACTGCCATCTTACGGTTTACTTTGAAGAAGGTCCTCACAGTGTAATATTAAGAGAAAACATTAGAATAATAAATAAAGTCTTTTCTCTATATTCCCTGGGGTTTCTTTCATTTTCCTTGTTTTTTAAAGTTTCGTATATTTTTGAACGCGTTTTTCTTTTTGTTGCTTAAAAATTCCCACTTTTTTCTGCCTTCCCAATCCTTTAAAGGAAAAGTCAACTCTTCCAGGAGGTCAGGCGTCTTTCAATTTTCACCAAAAATGTTTGGAGGATTTAGTAATACAATTTCAATAAGCGCCTCGTGTAACTAGTAAAATCACTTTAAAGTCGCGATCACTTCATGCTTGGACACTCCCATTTTCACTGCCCATTCTTCCACCAATGACGTCATTCGTCTTAAAGAAAAGTAGCGCACTGTCAGTCATCATCAAAAGTAAAATAAGCTTTTACAAGAAATAGATAGCTAATTTTCTAACATTTTTTGTGAACATTAGGTAAGCTGCAAAAGTTTGAATTAGTTTAAGCAACGCGCGCTTACGGAAAGCCACGACGCGCTCACGAAAAGTCACGAAGCCTCCCAGTTACGTCATAAGTTTTAAATCAATACCGACAACCACCACGCCTGAAAACTTCTATTCAGAGATAGTATATTTTAAATTTATATTTTATAGGTAGCTCTCTGTAAATTTGTTTGTTATATTTTTCTAAGTTTAAGTGATAACAGAAAAATAAACCCATCATACTGAGTGACTTGTTCTTTCCTTTAGCACACCACAAGCAGTTTAAGCGATAACAGTAAAATAAACCCATCATACTGAGTGACTTGTTCTTTCCTTTAGCACACCACAAGCAGTTTAAGCGATAACAGTAAAACAAACCCAACATGCTGAGTGACTTGTTCTTTCCTTTAGCACACTACAAGCAGTTTAAGTGATAACAGTAAAATGAACCCATCATACTGCGTGACTTGTTCTTTCCTTTAGCACGCCACAAGCAGTTTAAGTGATAACAGTAAAATAGTCCCATCATACTGAGTGGTTTGTTCTTTCCTTTAGCACACCACAAGCAGTTTAAGTGATAACAGTAAAATAAACCCATCATACTGAGTGACTTGTTCTGTCCTTTAGCACACCACAAGCAGTTTAAGTGATAACAGGAAAATAAACCCAACATGCTGAGTGACTTGTTATTTCCTTTAGCACACCACAAACAGTTTAAGTAATAACAGTAAAATAAACCCAACGTACCGAGTGACTTGTTCTTTCCTTTAGCACACCACAAGCAGTTTAAGTGATAACAGTAAAATAAACCCAACATACGGAGTGACCTGTTCTTTCCTTTAGCACACCATAAGCAGTCTAAGTGATAATAGTAAAATAAACCCATCATACTAAGTGACTTGTTCTTTCCTTTAGCACACCACAAACAGTTTAAGTGATAACAGTAAAATAAACCCATCATACTGAGTGACTTGTTCTTTCCTTTAGCACACCACAAACAGTTTAAGTGATAACAGTAAAATAAACCCAACATACTAAGTGACTTGTTCTTTCCTTTAGCACACCACAAACAGTTTAAGTGATAACAGTAAAATAAACCCAACATACTGAGTGACTTGTTCTTTCCTTTAGCACACCACAAACAGTTTAAGTGATAACAGTAAAATAAACCCAACATACTAAGTGACTTGTTCTTTCCTTTAGCACACCACAAACAGTTTAAGTGATAACAGTAAAATAAACCCATCATACTGAGTGACTTGTTCTTTCCTTTAGCACACCACAAACAGTTTAAGTGATAACAGTAAAATAAACCCATCATACTAAGTGACTTGTTCTTTCCTTTAGCACACCACAAACAGTTTAAGTGATAATAGTAAAATAAACCCATCGTACTAAGTGACTTGTTCTTTCCTTTAGCACACCACAAACAGTTTAAGTGATAACAGTAAAATAAACCAATCATACTGCGTGACTTGTTCTTTCCTTTAGCACACCACAAGCAGTTTAAGTGATAACAGTAAAATAAACCCATCATACTAAGTGACTTGTTCTTTCCTTTAGCACACCACAAGCAGTTTAAGTGATAACAGTAAAATAAACCCAACATACTGACTGACTTGTTCTTTCCTTTAGCACACCACAAGCAGTTTAAGTGATAACAGTAAAATAAACCCATCATACTGAGTGACTTGTTCTTTCCTTTAGCACACCACAAGCAGTTTAAGTGATAACAGTAAAATAAACCCATCATACTGAGTGACTTGTTCTTTCCTTTAGCACACCACAAGCAGTTTAAGTGATAACAGTTAAATAAACCCATCATACTGAGTGTTCATTCCTTTAATCAGTTGGGAAGTTTTTTTCCCAGAATCCCCCGGGTAAATCATCCTTGCCTTATTTCGGCAACATGTTTACTTCTTTGCTGGTCTTGTGAGGTTCAGCTTGAGTTCAGTGTAAACTCTACAATATTGCTGTAATAATCCCGTGGATTTTCACCAGCTTAACACAATAAAGGCGAATTCCACGCTGCGACGTTGTAACAATTTCTTATCGTCTAGTAATTAGACTTGCAATTACAGACCCATCCTCGTTAGAAATGCCAAAAGCTCCCCACCGAAGAAAAATTGTGGCCAATTGAGCCCTTTGTCGTTAAAATTGACAACGTTGTTACGATAAAGGCTCAACGCAAACGGCAAATCCGGGTCAAGTTCGCTTCAATTGTTTCTTTGAGCGATAGGCCTAGCTGACCATTTTACAAATGATGTGAAAAAGTTCAATAAAATTACACATTTTACCTGAGTTTTGAATACTGGTCAAAATTAACGTACGCAACTTTTTGATTAATATGCATATACTGCAGGCAAACTCAGACGTCTGTAACGCATCTATGGTACCATCCAATTGAAATTGGTGAGGTTCCGGGTTCAATTCCGGAATAAAATTTATTTTTTTTTGTAGATCAACCCGTTTTCCAGGCCGCAAACCGTTGAAGACATTAATCAAGTTAACTTGTTATCTATGGATATTATAGCTTTGAGCCTTGCAACTAAACCAGTTCCAAATAGTAGCACCTCCATCATAGAACCGGTTCGTCAAAGAATGAGTCAAGAAAAAATCAAAAATTTCTTCATACGGGCATACAGATAAGCAAATAAGCAAATTTCGTTTCCTAAATGCAGACAGCTTTACTGTAGTTTTTCTGTCGGGTTTCTTAACTGTGGAATTTTCTATCAAAAATTATTTTCCTAAACTACAACATCAATCGATTCAAGAAAAATATTACTAGAAAATTTGTTATGCGAATTCGAATTTGTTATATCTGCTGACTCGTTCTCGCATTTTCATTTTTCAACCTTCGACTGTTGACTGTTTGTGGACTTGTTTGTGGGGGGGGGGTCAATTTAAAAATAATAATTTTATTATTGTAGCTTTACAGGCCAAATATTTCGTTCTTTCTATACAGCAGTCTAAATATCAATAGGTTAGCTGAACTACACGACCTTAAATGCACAATAACTAATTGCTTATCTAAATAACTACTCCGATGAAATTTTCGGCTTCCATAGAATTTCCTGTACGATAACCTAGATTAATCAAGGTGTATTTACTATTCAGAGCAATACTAGTGGCTGTAAAGATTGCAACGCCTTCACTCAATGACAACTTAGTCAAACCTCAATTATTGTAAGAACAATGTTGGTTTTATTTTTGACAACTTAAGAATAATGATAAACAATTAAAATGTCTGCCAGCACAACAACTCGAATGTAGGAAAGATTGGTACAAGTACAGGCAAGTTTGGTGCAGGTAAAATAGCTACGCCGTACTGGCAAACTTTGGTACAGGTAAAATAGCTACGCCGTACTGGCAAAATTTTGTACAGGTAAAATAGCTACGCCGTACTGGCAAAATTTTGTACAGGTAAAATAGCTACGCCGTACTGGCAAAATTTGGTACAGGTAAAATAGCTACGCCGTACTGGCAAAATTTTGTACAGGTAAAATAGCTACGCCGTACTGGCAAAATTTGGTACAGGTAAAATACCTACGCCGTACTGGCAAAATCTGGTACAGGTAACATAGCTACGCCGTACTGGCAAAATTTGGTGCAGGTAAAATAGCTACGCCGTACTGGCAAAATTTGGTACAGGTAAAATAGCTACGCCGTGCTGGCAAAATTTGGTACAGGTAACATAGCTACGCCGTACTGGCAAAATTTGGTGCAGGTAAAATAGCTACGCCGTACTGGCAAAATTTGGTGCAGGTAAAATAGCTACGCCGTACTGGCAAAATTTGGTACAGGTAAAATAGCTACGCCGTGCTGGCAAAATTTGGTACAGGTAACATAGCTACGCCGTACTGGCAAAATTTGGTACAGGTAAAATAGCTACGCCGTACTGGCAAAATTTGGTGCAGGTAAAATAGCTACGCCGTACTGGCAAAATTTGGTGCAGGTAAAATAGCTACGCCGTACTGGCAAAATTTGGTACAGGTAAAATAGCTACGCCGTGCTGGCAAAATTTGGTACAGGTAAAATAGCTACGCCGTACTGGCAAAATTTGGTACAGGTAACATAGCTACGCCGTACTGGCAAAATTTGGTACAGGTAACATAGCTACGCCGTACTGGCAAAATTTGGTACAGGTAAAATAGCTACGCCGTACTGGCAAAATTTGGTACAGGTAAAATAGCTACGCCGTACTGGCAAAATTTGGTACAGGTAACATAGCTACGCCGTACTGGCAAAATTTGGTACAGGTAACATAGCTACGCCGTACTGGCAAAATTTGGTACAGGTAAAATAGCTACGCCGTGCTGGCAAACTTTGGTACAGGTAAAATAGCTACGCCGTACTGGCAAAATTTGGTACAGGTAAAATAGGTATGCTGTACTGGCAAAATTTTGTGCTAGGAATTTTTAGTACACGATACAGGTTAATTTAGTACTATGATTTTTAGGTACAAGGAAATTTTGGTAGTAGGAAAATATGGTACGCGGAAAATTTCGTACTAAACCAAAAAGAGACCATTTCCATATCCCAGTACGAAATAATTGTTTCAACTGGAAAACCGGGAAGTTTATCCAGCAGGGATGAAACGCTCTGCTAGGAAAAAAACAGGATGGTTCATTAAAAAGTTCATAAAGTATCATAATTAATAGTGCGTGGCACCTATAAGTATTTTGCATAAAGTCAGAAAATGAATTTAAATTAATGTAATTATCAAAAGTGCCGCAAACAACAACAACAGCAGCAGCAGCAGTGACGACGACA
This sequence comes from Tubiluchus corallicola, assembly GCA_030141605.1. NCBI lineage: Eukaryota > Metazoa > Priapulida > Priapulimorpha > Priapulimorphida > Tubiluchidae > Tubiluchus > Tubiluchus corallicola. The sequence continues at coordinate 10,376 of JAQGDQ010001187.1, forward strand.
TCAACAATAACAATGTCAACAAAAGCAACAGCAAAAAACAACAGCAATAACAACAGTGACAGCAACAGTAACAAAACGACAAAAGTAGCAATGATGACAGCAATAATGATGATGGCGATGATGATGATGATGTTGATGACGACGACGACGACGACGATGATGATGATGATGATGATGATGATGATGATGATGATGACGATGATGATAACGGTGATGGCGATCCTAGTAATGACAACAAAAGAGCGAGCAAGAAACAGAGAAACATCTATAACAACAATGACAAATAACAAACGACAGACAAACTAATAAACGAACAAAGAAACAAATAAAAACAAATGAGCATCTATAACTAGTTCGAGTAGGTTATATAAAATATATTTTCATAGTGCGAAACTTTCCTTGTATCATACTTTCTCTGTACCAAATTTTCTTAGTACCAAACTTTCCCAGTGCTAAATTTTCGTAGTAATAAAACTTGTTCCGTACCATTTTTTATCATACGTTCCGTATCATATTTAGTTGTACCAAAAATGCTTGACAAAACTTGTATCTACCAGTGCCATGTTTGATCTGTACCAAATTTTCCCAGTACGAAAATTTCCATGTACCAAAAATTCCTAATAACATATTTACCATGACCAAACTTACCTCTACGAACCTTACTACAGTAGTACCAAACTTTCCTCTACGCACCTTACTACAGTAGTACCAAACTTTCCTCTACGAACCTTACTACAGTAGTACCAAACTTACCTCTACCCTCTACGAACCTTACTACAGTAGTACCAAACTTACCTCTACGAACCTTACTACAGTAGTACCAAACTTACCTCTACGAACCTTACTGCAGTAGTACCAAACTTACCTCTACGAACCTTACTGCTGTAGTACCAAACCTACCGCTACAAACCTTACTACAGTAGTACCAAACTTACCTCTACGAACCTTACTACAGTAGTACCAAACTTACCTCTACGAACCTTACTACAGTAGTACCACACTTACCTCTACGAACCTTACTACAGTAGTACCAAACTTACCTCTACGAACCTTACTACAGTAGTACCAAGCTTACCTCTACGAACCTTACTACGGTAGTACCAAACTTACCTCTACGTACCTTACTACAGTAGTACCAAACTTACCGCGCAGCCCAAAACTCGCACCATTTCCATAAAGTACTTTAAAGCAGCCCAGTGTGCACGTGTTTTGCGAAGAATCATGTCAAGTACGTGATTGCCATGCCAACTTTCTTTTCGTTAAAGTAAAACCGGACGATTGTTCAGACTCCGTTTTATTTTAATTTACTATGCAAAATATACATTTTCCTGCCATATAAAAGTTAATAATTGTTTCCTATATTTGAATAATTAGCTTAGAAAGTTAATTAATGGCAACCGAATACAGCTATTGCTTACGTCAGAAACTAACCACAGTTTGTGCAATGGCAGGCATCTTCCCTTGCGCGTCAAGCACGTTTGCGTAACTGTTACAGTACTGCTTAAACGCATGATGTCACGAAAAATGGGCTTTACATCATATGACGTCTGAAACTAACACTGCAGTTCATGATCATGGTTATCACGGTACCGCCTTCTATTTGTCGGCCACGCGAATGTGACAAAAAGGTGCCGCTGCCAATCTTAGTAGATTCACTGAGCCGCGCGTAGCTTTGAAAGTTTAACGAAATTTGAGTATCCGAGGTAATTATTATTTAATCTGAGCTCTGATTTAAAAAAAGCTGTTGTAGTTTTCAATATTTTAGAGCATTCGTTATTCTGAACTAATGTCTACACAATCATCCAGTTTTCCTTCAAGTGATAATTTCACTTAATATCATAAGTGACAATGTTAGAAACAAAAACAGCACACACACAGTGCTTCTCATTCTGTCTTTCAAATATAGCAACAGCTTTCCCTCTACAAGAAACCATATGTAACATTTTCATAAATGTTATAAAGAAAATAATCGTGAAAAAACTATTAGAATGGCGATAAATAATGTCTTGTCTTTTTTGGGTAAAACATTATTGTAGAGTAAAATTTTAAATCTGTAAAATTAAGGAAAATTGTTCGGATTTTATACGCCATTTTTCGTAACCTTGGGCCTTTATCCATTTAAATGTTTAACTTTTTCAAATAAAGACTTATTATTATTAATATTATTATTGTTGTTGTTGTTGTCGTTGTCGTTGTCGTAGTCGTAGTCGTAGTCGTAGTCGTAGTCGTAGTCGTAGTCGTAGTCGTAGTCGTAGTCGTAGTCGCAGTCGTAGTCGTTGTCTTTGTCGTTGTCACAGTCACTGTCACTGTCACTGTCATTGTCATTGTGAATATCATTACCATTATCACTATTGTTGTTGTCGTTCTCGTTGTCGTGGTCGTCGTCGTCATCATCATCACCATCATCACCGTCATCACTATCATCACCATCATCACCACCACCATCATCACCATCATCATCATCATCATCACCACCATCACCACCATCATCACCATCATTACCATCACCACCATCATCACGACCATCACCATCATCACCACCATCATCACCATCACCACCATCACCACCATCATCACCATCATCACCATCATCATCACCATCATCACCATCATCATCACCATCATCATCATCATTATTATTATCATTGTCATTATCATTATTATTATTATTATTCTACAAGAAACACAAGAAAAGTCGAAATGATTATGCATGTTAACGGCCATCTTACAACAAAGCCAGTTATGCTCTCACTTATCTTTCCTCGGTGAGCAAACTTTTCCCAAAGGGAATGAAGTAAATTCCACTTTCTAAATTGAAATTGACACAGTAGAAATAAACGAGCAGTAAGACTGGTCGCGTTCCATATTGCAAGCACATAAACGAACTGATGTATTTCAAACACTTCATATCTGCAGGATTGCAGAATCTTCTGAATTTTTTCTCCCATGATTCCGCTCAGCTGAAACGAGCGATATAAAACGGAAACAGCAAGACTGTTACAGTAGCAGCGTCTCAGTGGTAAAAACGATACGCAAGTTTTTCACAAATCTACGTTTTGATTGAAGATGTGTAGTCTGGTCTGTTGCTGGATTGACTGGATACAGCTGCCAAACTTTCAAGAATTGATTCTTTAGGACATTTTAATGGCGTTTTGGGCCTTTTTATAATAGTGAACGTTTTGGAATTACAAGCCTCCGAAGTGCAGGACCACTTCTTGACCTTTCAGTGTCCCGGGACAGTGGGCCAAAATAGATAAACGCAACAGTAACTTGTACACTGTACATGAGTAGTCTTGTGTACGCATAGTCTTGTACACTGTACATGGGTAGTCTTGTGTACGCGTAGTCTTGTACAATGTACATGGGTAGTCTTGTGTACGCGTAGTCTTGTACAATGTACATGAGTACCCTTGTGTACGAGTAGTCTTGTACGATGTACATGAGTAGTCTTGTACAATGTACATGAGTAGTCTTGTGTACGAGTAGTCTTGTACGACGTACATAGGTAGTCTTGTGTACGAGTAGTCTTGTACGATGTACATGGGTAGTCTTGTGTACGAGTAGTCTTGTACGACGTACATAGGTAGTCTTGTGTACGAGTAGTCTTGTACGACGTACATGGGTAGTCTTGTGTACGAGTAGTCTTGTACAATGTACATGAGTAGCCTTGTGTACGAGTAGTCTTGTACGACGTACATGGGTAGTCTTGTGTACGCGTAGTCTTGTACGATGTACATGGGTAGTCTTGTGTACGAGTAGTCTTGTACGACGTACATAGGTAGTCTTGTGCACGAGTAGTCTTGTACGACGTACATGGGTAGTCTTGTACAATGTACATGGGTAGTCTTGTGTACGGGTAGTCTTGTACAATGTACATGGGTAGTCTTGTGTACGCGTAGTCTTGTACAATATACATGAGTAGCCTTGTGTACGAGTAGTCTTGTACAATGTACATGAGTAGCCTTGTGTACGAGTAGTCTTGTACGACGTACATGGGTAGTCTTGTGTACGAGTAGTCTTGTACAATGTACATGAGTAGCCTTGTGTACGAGTAGTCTTGTACGACGTACATGGGTAGTCTTGTGTACGAGTAGTCTTGTACGACGTACATAGGTAGTCTTGTGTACGAGTAGTCTTGTACGACGTACATGGGTAGTCTTGTGTACGAGTAGTCTTGTACGACGTACATGGGTAGTCTTGTGCACGAGTAGTCTTGTACGACGTACATGGGTAGTCTTGTACAATGTACATGGGTAGTCTTGTACGACGTACATGGGTAGTCTTGTACAATGTACATGGGTAGTCTTGTGTACGCATAGTCTTGTACAATGTACATGGGTAGTCTTGTGTACGAGTAGTCTTGTACAATGTACATGAGTAGCCTTGTGTACGAGTAGTCTAGTACGATGTACATGGGTAGTCTTGTGTACGCGTAGTCTTGTACAATGTACACAGGTAGTATTGTGTACGCGTAGTCTTGTACGACGTACATGGGTAGTCTTGTGTACGCGTAGTCTTGTACGACGTACATGGGTAGTCTTGTGTACGAGTAGTCTTGTACAATGTACATGGGTAGTCTTGTTGGCAGAGCTAACAGTATCGAGCACTTGGCAGGAAATTTCAAATAAGCGTGTTTTAGATCGTGAATTTACCGAACATAAAAATGCAGAAACTAACGAGCCGCTCGTTTAGCGTTACGAGGGTTTGTTAAAACTAAACAATTACTGATGCTCAAAACGCAGCAATACACACATTAGCTGTACAACAACAGCAATCGGCTTTTTGCATGAACAATTCACATTAACTCAAAGAGCTATTATGTAATTAACAACCTACAACTACAAACAGAGACTAGTATTAACTTGCAGGGCAACAGCAGGTACCATTTTTAAAGTCTTTGGTACGACGCGGCCACAGTGTCGAACTCACGACCTGCCAGATGGAAAGCGGACGCGTTGCCACTAGACTAAACCTACTAAATACTAGTTAACTACTTCGTGTGAACATTTTGTTACATGCTTTTTCAGCTGTTTGAAGAACATGATAATGACACGATGGGTTGGTTTGAAGTTAGATCTTAGTAAATCCCTAGTGTAAACTAAATGTGTAGTACTGGAACTATCGAATGGATATTGTTGAAGTAACAGACAAACAAAACTTTTTTCTTTATTTTAGCAGTTTCATTTGTTTGTCGATTGCGATTTGCACTTTTTGAATAAATTAACATTTTTTGACATCATTTCAGCATTAGAATTGGTGTCGCGAACAAGAATAAAATCTGGTCGAGAACGGGGTACTTATTTTGGTTCCTAGATCTCTCTTATTTCATGTTCAGCTCAGAAAAGAGTCGATGTATCAAACACTAAATGTTTTATCTAAAGTTCGTTCTCGAAAGGGTTTATTATTAGTGTTAAAGGTGTATTGCTATTTCATATATAACGATATAGCATGTTGTTGGCATCCTTCTGTCTCGGAAGACAATGGAGTGTACGCCAAGAGAGTCAGTTATTGATCACATTGATGGAGCTGCAGCGTCGACTGTGGCTGAGCAGTACGATCCTCGAACGTCTCCAGGGCGCACGCCTGGGCAAGGTGTATGGAGATGCTGAGTTGCCCAAACAACAGGAACCCCCTCTCTTCCTCGCTGGTGTAGTACAAACGAAAGCGGAGCGATACGTTTGGCACCAGGTTGGCCGCAGGAGTTGCCGGAGTCAGTGAGTATGCTGCACTGGTTCGCCTTTGGGGCTCCACTCCTGATTTGGAAGGTTTACTCCTCTACACATGGTCGTTGGGTCACTTGACCTCCTCTGTCCTCTAGCCGTTGGCTGCTTGTTCAGCAATGACATAACATAACAGCCTAATAACTTCACATGACCTGTAAATAAAACAAAATAATGTTAGTCAACGTCACGAAATTCACAATTCAATATATCATCATGGGATTCTTTATTCCCGACACACTTAGTGTCTTAATTACGCGAGGAAAACCGGCTTCTATACGTGGCGAAAAACTAACTTCTCTTTAACTAGAGTTCGTACATACTAAGTTTAGAGATAGCTTTGCCTCTTAACGCGGGAAAGACCTGCTCCATCAACTTTCACGGTCGTCAGGTCTTTCCCAACGAATTATTTCCTGCCTTGGACTTTATACCCCAGGCCTATACATTAAACAGTTACACGGTTAATGATGCGATAAGACAGGTTTCCTATATACATGCTTGCACAGAACTACAGAAGTAATTATGAACTACTTCTTTAAGTACTTCGTACAGTTATTTATACAGAGCAAATATTAATTTGCTTACTTCGGAAATGAGTTTCAGACGGTTGGTTACTTCTAGCCGCTGTTAGTAAGTAAAAATAGTGCATAGAGTCACTCGAGAGACGAAAATATTTGTCAAAGTCAGAGGCGTATTTACCAATAAGCTAACTAGGCTATAGCCTAGGGCGCCAAAGTTTGAATGGTGCAATATTTTAGGCGTCCAATTTTAAGTAATTCTTATTCTCCTCGGAAAATGTGTGTCCGTTCATATTTTTGTAAACAAGCATTGTTAACACATGTAATACGGCACAGGCAGTTACTGAGAACTCTATTATATAAATGCCCTATAATGAACAAGTACAAGGTATTACACAACAAGCAGTTGCCTACCCTGCTTGCATATAAGCACAATTCATATACACGTAATTAACAATGATCATCAAGTCAATAGTATTACTAATACACCACAAGTAATTTTTAATCTGCGCATTACATAATCAAGTATAAATTCACATGGCCGGAGAGATTTATTAGCCTAGGGCATTGTGAGGTCTTGATATGCCCCTGGTCAAAGTGTCAGACAGTGAGACAAGATACTCAGACTGTAAGTAAAAAAATGCTGACATTACAAGTGAAAAGACGAAGGAAAATAATCAAAGATCTTTTAGCTGTAGCCATAACGCTCTTTCAGTTACTTTTATTTCAATCGCTGCAGCTTCTGCTTATTTTATTGGCTGGTCTCACTAGTACAGACAGTAGCAACTTGATCCAACTGTGTAAATGGTCCTCCCCTCTAACAACAGATTCTAGAAATGCATTTATCAGTTGCCGCGTAGTAGGTTATTTAGAATCCGAAAGCATATCATGATGCAAGGCGACGAAGATGCAGTTGCAATTGTATCACATCTCTGAGTGCAGGATGATTGACATGTTAATGTCTGTTGGAAGATATTTCCTCAATTGATGCAGACACATCAAAACAGACCTCTTATTAAAGTAGTCGTTTCGACACGCATGGTAGAAAGGAGGGGCGCGTGGCACAGTGCAGGCAGCCTCTTCTTGAATTGCTCATAATTGCGCTGTATTTGAGCTCAGCCTGATATGAAAGTTCTCCTCAATTCTGAACAAGTCGTGTTATTACAGGTTGTGACATTCGTTGCATTGACATGAAACGATTCCATTGTACTAGTATCAGGCACGGCTTCTTCGTGGCTAATGCGTGTTTGCTAAACTGTTGTTGCACGCAATTTGCAAGGAGGAACTTGGTTTGAGTGCAACCGCGCGCTTCGTAGATTGGAAATAATGTCTCTCAGCGTTTATGGACGCCATGATTTTGTCGTTTTTTTCCTGCGCTTAACCGTTACTGCATTTATAGTTCGACAGGTAAAGTTGAACGACCGGGGCAAAGGCTCAACTGTAGTCGATCAGGAATTAGTGGAAGTTCTGCGTCTAGCTAGATTTGAGCGTTTGTCATCGTCTTGATTTAAAACTCGAATTGAGCGTTTCAAAAACAAAAACCTTAAATATTAATTTCGTCGTTATAAGTAACTTTGCGCCCAACTAACTGACTAAGCGTTCAACCAACCGGTGTTAAAGCGCCACGAACCAACCTAGCAGATGCCTAGGTTAATGTTGCCGTGGATTTAGCCTTTGAGAAAAACCGTGAGATTTTATTCAGTGAAACTTTAGTGCCACCCATATTTGCATTACCAGAAATTACGGAACAACTATGAAGTTGTCGATCTGCATTGTGTTTTGTTTCCATTGTTCTTTATTTTTTCTTCGATCGTAAAAAGAACTAGTAGAAACATTTTTAGTTTCGTCCTGGTAAATGTCACATCTAATATTCATGAAATGTTCACGTAAGCAAGTTTTGCACACAGAGAACCTATTTGACTAAAGTGTACAACTCCGCATACACAAGAAATTGGTTCTTGAAGCAGATTAGGATAAGAGTTAGGGTTAAGGTTAGGATTAGGGTTAGGTCAGGGTTAGGGTTAGAGTTAGTGTTAGGGTTAGGATTAGAGTTAGGATTAGAGTTAGGATTAGAGTTAGGGTTAGGATTAGGGTTAGGTTAGTGTTACAGTTAGGTTTAGTGTTAGGTCAGGGTTAGGGTTAGAGTCAGGGTTAGGGTTAGGGTTAGTGTTAGGGTTAGGGTTAGGGTTAGGGTTAGGGTTAGGGTTAGGGTTAGGATTAGGGTTAGGGTTAGGGTTAGGGTTAGGGTTAGGGTTAGGGTTAGGGTTAGGGTTAGGGTTAGGGTTAGGGTTAGGGTTAGGGTTAGGGTTAGGGTTAGCGTTAGGGTTAGGGTTAGGATTAGAGTTAGGGTTAGGGTTAGGGTCAGGGTTAGGGTTAGGGTTAGAGTCAGGGTTAGGGTTAGGGTTAGGGTCAGGGTTAGGTTTAGGGTTAGTGTTAGTGTTATTGTTAGGGTTAGGGTTAGGGTTAGGGTTAAGGTTAGGTTTAGGGTCAGGGTTACTGTTAGGGTAAGGGTTAGGGTTAGGGTAAGGGCTAGGGTTAGGGTTAGGGTTAGGGCCAGTATTAGCGTTAGGGTTAGGGTTAGGGTCAGGGTTAGGTTTAGGGTTAGTGTTAGTGTTATTGTTAGGGTTAGGGTTAGGGCTAGGATTAGAGTCAGGGTTAGGATTGGGTTAGAGTTAGTGTTATTGTTAGGGTTAGGGTTAGGGCTAGGATTAGAGTTAGGGTTAGGATTGGGTTAGAGTTAGGTTTAGGGCCAGGGTTAGTGTTAGGGTTAGTGTTAGAGTTAGTGCCAAGGTTAGTGTTAGAATTAGAGTCAGGGTTAGGGTTAGGATTAGGCTTAGTGTTAGGATTAGAGTCAGGGTTAGGGTTAGGGTTAGGGTTAGAGTCAGGGTTAGGGTTAGGGTTAGAGTCAGGGTTATGGTTAGGATATCTAAATTGTGTGGGAAATTATAAATTCCTCTCTCTTACATTTGTCCGGGACGTATATCATCAATTTCACTATTAGAAATTCATTACTAATAATGCAACGTTACACAGTGTTCAGACATGCCAATCAAGTTGTGTGAATGAGCCTTAAAACATTTCCACACATTAAAATATTTAATTATCACATCTTTGTAGTATTTCAGAAAATTCATTGTCGTTTTCTACGTTTTTTAGTAAAACAGCAGTACCGCGTTTAGTGTGAAAGTACCTTTGTGATTAATTTTCCACGGCTGATTGAACGTTTAACGTGTAGCAAATTTTCCAGCTACTGCGCATGCTTCTCGCGCATCGATTGGACTCCCCAGCGATACGGAGAGGAGGCCACAAAGTGTCTTCAAGTTCTACATAACTAGATGCGTTTGCCAGTGAGTGAAATCATAAACTGACCAGCTGGTTGGAGGATTGCGGTGCTGATGCTGAAAAGCCCTTTAACGTGAAGCCAAAAGGGAAGAACAATATGTGCGAGAAACCAGGAGAACAGGAAATTCAAGCGTTTGGTTGAAACGGTTTTTGTGTTGATAGATTGATGAAGTGTTTTTGTTAGAAATTTGGTTCATCCCTGAAGGTTTAATGAAAAGTTGAATTTGATAAAACACTATTTCCACGGTGGCTAGAAGGTAATTAGATTAATTACTTGGTTAATTACGTTAAGCAAATTTTATTCTGCATGTTTATTAAATCGATGAATGTCCGTTGGTTTAAATTATAGATTTGCATTTGTTTAAATTAACGATCAAGAGGCAATGAATTTAATAACGGCAACTGCAACGTCAACGACAAGAAAAGAAATGAGAGACAGAACGCCGGCAGATGAATTTTAGGGGAGATGCGTTCAATGAAATTTAAGGAGATGACTTTTTGTGAGAAACACTTTCCGAATTGCATCTAAAAGCGTTGAGATACGCTGTAGAATTATTTCTCTAAAATTATATGGAAAAAGTAGGTTAACACGTTTCCGAAGCCACCACCGAATAATGAAGCCTGTCTTCATTCACTCTAGAAACTCTTATTATCACTTATTTAGCATGTAAGGGAGAGACTGATCAACTGTCAAGAAACTTTCGTTTAACTACAACATAGGCATATACAGGGGCGTTGCCAGGTTCTAAAGTCAGGGGGAGCAAGTACATATACAGGGGCGTTGCCAGGTTCTAAAGTCAGGGGGAGCAAGTACATATACAGGGGCGTTGCCAGGTTCTAAAGTTAGGGAGGAGCAAGTACATATACAGGGGCGTTGCCAGGTTCTAAAGTTAGGGGGGAGCAAGTACATATACAGGGGCGATGCCAGGTTCTAAAGTTAGAGAGGAGCAAGTACATATACAGGGGCGATGCCTGGTTCTCAAGTTAGGGAGGAGCAAGTACATATACAGGGGCGTTGCCAGGTTCTAAAGTTAGGGAGGAGCAAGTACTTATACAGGGGCGATGCCAGGTTCTAAAGTTAGAGAGGAGCAAGTACATATACAGGGGCGATGCCTGGTTCTCAAGTTAGGGAGGAGCAAGTACATATACAGGGGCGTTGCCAGGTTCTAAAGTTAGGGAGGAGCAAGTACTTATACAGGGGCGATGCCAGGTTCTAAAGTTAGAGAGGAGCAAGTACATATACAGGGGCGATGCCTGGTTCTCAAGTTAGGGAGGAGCAAGTACATATACAGGGGCGTTGCCAGGTTCTAAAGTTAGGGAGGAGCAAGTACTTATACAGGGGCGATGCCAGGTTCTAAAGTTAGAGAGGAGCAAGTACATATACAGGGGCGATGCCTGGTTCTCAAGTTAGGGAGGAGCAAGTACATATACAGGGGCGTTGCCAGGTTCTAAAGTCAGGGAGGAGCAAGTACATATACAGGGGCGTTGCCAGGTTCTAAAGTCAGGGGGAGCAAGCACATAAAAAGGCGCCGCGACTCATACCCAACAATTTTTAACCCATTGCTTATAAATTTTAATTTTGTATTTAAAGTCAAGAGACAAGGAGGATGCAGTTTCAAAATAACAATTGTTATTTCGTATTTGAAATTAAAACACACTGAAAAGTTTTACATTAAACTCGTAGATCTCAAAACATAATAAAAAACGCGTGATTTAAATTTTAAACGTAAAATGCAAACAAAACGAATAAGTTTCGGCGCCAATTTTGAAAAGCGTCCTCTGGTGACCGGTTGCTCCCTTTGCCCCCCCCCCCATTAGCTACGCCCCTGGGCGTATACCACATTTTGCACGTAGAGAAATAAAATGAAGTGAGCTTAAAAGCAAATTATTATTATGCTGTGAGGTGCTGATTTTAACTTGAAGAGATTTCTTAACGGCACAGCTTAAAACAGCAATATTTGGCAAAATTTAAAATGCGATTAAAAGTGCAGTGACAAAGATATTTTCTCAGACAAATGTATTTTTGCTGTGAATCCGATCTGTATTGCTAGTTATTGTTCTATAGGTTTTACGCGTCAAATGTATACCTGCGTTAACTCAAATGTTGATTTAGGTAGTTCAAATGTGTCTTGGTAACTCAAATGTAGATTTAGGTAGTTCAAATGTGTCTTGGTAACTCAAATGTAGATTTAGGTAGTTCAAATGTGTCTTGGTAACTCAAATGTAGATTTAGGTAATTCAAATGTGTCTTGGTAACTCAAATGCAGATTTAGGTAATTCAAATGTGTCTTGGTAACTCAAATGTAGATTTAGGTAATTCAAATGTGTCTTGGTAACTCAAATGTAGACTTAGGTAGTTCAAATGTGTCTTGGTAACTCAAATGTAGACTTAGGTAGTTCAAATGTGTCTTGGTAACTCAAATGTAGATTTAGGTAGTTCAAATGTGTCTTTGTAACTCAAATGTAGGCTTAGGTAGTTCAAATGTGTTAACAATGGTTTTCAACAAATCTTAAACGTTTTTGGTAAGTCAAATGTAGACACATGTCAAGTCAAATGTGACATTGGTATCTCAAATGTGGATAGGTGGTAAAATTTAAGGGTGTTAAATTTAATCTCCTTTAATCTTAATTTAATAATTGCTCTTAAGTTAAAATAACAACGTTATAGGTTCACTAGTATTCTGTAAACTTTACATACCATTGGAACTGTTAGAGAAAACAATACATTCTTAAAATAAATAAAGTGGGAGGGCAGGTAGTAGTGCCGTAGGCTCTCTATCACAAAGCTGTGTTAAGTATGATCACAATAACAACATTTTCGTAAGATTTCGTAGGTCTGCAGTCATTAGAAACTGTAGTCTGATGACTGCAATGAAAACCTAATCTCATTAAACTGATCAGCCTTGTCAAACAAAAATCTAACTTTCTTAAGTTTTCTGCTAAATAATACACTAATTTATCGCGATGCCTATTTCAACTAATTTAAATAACCCTTGTAATGGATGATTCGGAATTTCCATCAAAATGGCTTAATTTTATTTGCATGGCAAATGAATCTGACATTTTATTTCCCATGCAACAGCAACCTAATTTTGCTTCTGCTTATGCAGACTGCATCAATGTTACAAACGCAGATAATTAAACTTCACGTAGTTTTACTTCAGAAATTTCAGAGATGGAAATATTCACTTGTTTCGTGTCAAAATTGTACCTACGTTCTGTGTGGCTGTGAACTAGCGAATCGAAATCATTTTTCATCCTATAGAAACAATGGGTAGCAAAAAGACAAATCTATTCTAAACTATTATATGGGCTATTATTGTATATCTTTCGTGCGAAAAGTACATCATATATTAAAATAGGTGACACTAGGCAGTTTAGCAGCATTTGGTCACCTGATACATATTCATAAAATGTCTACTGGATCTGATGCATTTCGTTTCAGATCTAGAAACTTCCCAGATATAGATAGATACTTCCCAGATATAGATAGATACTTCCCAGATATAGATAGATACTTCCCAGATATAGATAGATACTTCCCAGATATAGATAGATACTTCCCAGATATAGATAGATACTTCCCAAGTTGTACAACTTACAACCACAACGTGAACGTTTCCATTTTTTTGTCAGCTCATTTGCATAAATACAATAAAAAGTCGAAGATAGCAGCCCACCATGTCTTACACCACAATATTATTAATTATTATTAAAAATCTTTATTGAAAATTATCTCTATTTGCAGGGCACCAAAGATCAAATATGTTAAATAAATCTTTACATTATGTACATTAAATGAATTACTTGCTAAACAAGCTTACTATTTTGCATTACGATTTACTTATTCTAAATATATATCCAATATTTATAATCAATGTATAATCAATTTACTATAAGATCATTTTGGGTTAGTTCTTTTACAATATATATATACATTTTAATTACATTAGTGGCTCTCTTTCTGTAAATGTTTCGAATATGTAAATGTTATACCACAAGAAATAGAGAACTCAGAACCGAACTTTCCATTCCACCGCACGACACAACATACATTTCTAGAGCACCAATAGTATAACACGTCTACAACTTCAATATCTTTTCCAAGTTCTCAGAGTTTGATAAATAATGCATGATGGGCGACTTTGTTGATAGCTACACTGGCAACAATAAAACAACAGTATACATGATAAGCATATACATTTTAACGTTGCTTTCAATAGTTTCATGTAACACGTAAACGCATTGTTCACTTACGCATTGTTCACATCTGCTGCTACCCTCTTGAAAGAAACTAATTCATTAATGCAGTGCTAATGCATTACTTAAAAAACTAATTAGTGATTCACTGTTCATTGGGAAGTGGGAACCGATTTATTCTTTTTTGTCGACATTTTTTGTAAACGGTTGACAAATAAAATATAGAATTGGTGCATATATTAACAATTGTATAATTGATAACTTATTTATGTACAACACTTTTAAGTGTTCTTATCAAATAAACATTTTCTTTACATTTGAAAAATATATAAACGTCCATACAAATAGTTGCAAATTAATTAAATATAGTAAAAATTGATGCTGCCGATAGCGCCATGACCGTAAAATATAATTTTAATTTGGTGTTATCTTTTTGTAATTTGCACTTAAATGAGTTAATTACCGATTTATTCAAAGTACCGCATCTACATTTGACTTACTTAAGTCACATTTGAGTTACCAAAACACATTCGAAATTCCAATGTCTACATTTGACTTACCTAAGTCACATTTGAACTTTCTTGTGTCTACATTTGACTTACCTAAGTCACATTTGAACTTTCCTGTGTCTACATTTGACTTACCTAAGTCACATTTGAACTTTCCCGTGTCTACATTTGACTTACCTAAGTCACATTTGAACTATCTTGTGTCTACATTTGACTTACCTAAGTCACATTTGAACTTTCCTGTGTCTACATTTGACTTACCTAAGTCACATTTGAACTTTCCTGTGTCTACATTTGACTTCTAAGTCACATTTGAACTTTCTTGTCTACATTTGACTTACCTAAGTCACATTTGAACTTTCCGTGTCTACATTTGACTACCTAAGTCACATTTGAACTTCTGTGTCTACATTTGACTTACCTAAGTCACATTTGAACTTTCCTTGTCTACATTTGACTTACCAAGTCACATTTGAACTTTCCTGTGTCACATTGACTTACCAACACATTAACCCACAACACCAACACAAACCCACATTTGACTTACCAAGACACATTTGAACTTTCCAATGTCTACATTTGACTTACCTAAGTCACATTTGAACTTTCCTGTGTCTACATTTGACTTACCTAAGTCACATTTGAACTTTCCTGTGTCTACATTTGACTTACCTAAGTCACATTTGAACTTTCCTGTGTCTACATTTGACTTACCTAAGTCACATTTGAACTTTCTTGTGTCTACATTTGACTTACCTAAGTCACATTTGAACTTTCCTATGTCTACATTTGACTTACCTAAGTCACATTTGAACTTTCTTGTGTCTACATTTGACTTACCTAAGTCACATTTGAACTTTCCTGTGTCTACATTTGACGCGTAAAACCTATATTATATCATGTAATATTATATGCTAATTTATATTTAATAATGCATATAATGCTGGCTTCTAAATCTCTTTATGTTAAAAGTTACAGTCTGTCAGGTAATAATCCTTCTATAATGGCAGGCGTTTTCACAGTTCCAGCGATTGATGATGATCGTGAAAAGGTCAATGGTTAAGTTTTATGTGTGCACACAACATTTGTGTACACTTGACAACGCCGCGCAACCAATGCTGTTACCTTAGTAACAGTTTTAACAGTTAGCTAGAACCTTACCTAGTTCATTTTTTCCTGTTCCCAAGCAAGATCCTGCTAGTAAATCTCTCTATGCACAAATTAACGCATAATTAAGAAACAGCCGTGTAAAATAACTGAAGTGGCAGACGGCTTTGCTTTACACACGTCACGTGACGGTTGTAGTTAAGACGCGTTGCTGTGCTATACTCAACCTTTGACCTGCATCAACTGCGCGTGCGCACAACTAAACTGTAAAATGATTTATTATACAATGAAATTGTTAAAGGCAAACGACAGGAAATAATTGTTATTGTTATAATGAAATTGTTGGCATTCGGTAAACGACAAATTCTGTCACGCTCAAGACCTGATTGTTTAGAAAACGGTTTTTGGAAAACATAAAAATAACAGGAATTTAGTGATGCTTCGTCCTACACGGAATATTATAACACCTTTTACATTAAATTCATTTATTCTCATTATATCACAGGTATAGATAACAACTGTGATGATGACGTCACATATACGACATCAAAGATTATTAAAAAGATAGATTATATGTAAGCCTTCAATTTTGCTGTTCAGAGATGGCTTTAGTGTGTTTATGAAATATACCACCTTGATTAGTACGTTTGTTTCTTAATTGACGGAATCCATAATTTCAAAGTTGTCATGCTACAATGGCTTCTTTACGACCTTACTGGCGTTCAACGGAAAGTGAATTATTTATACGGTGTACTAGGCAGCTGAGGTCTCTCTTAATCTGATCAATTTTAGAATCGCGACAAAAAATTTTTAAATTTATTAGTCAAACCAAGTGTTGAACCCCGAAGTTTCCTCTCTGGAGAGATTGTACCCAGGATGTTAAACAGTGTCACTTTACAACTCACGTGGTTGCTTCTTTTGACTTGCAGTCTTTACTTACAAGCATCTTCTTAATCAAAGTTCAAACTTAACACTTTTTGAGATGAAATCTTTCAAGGACAAGAAAAGGGGTACCTGAAGTAGGTCACAGAAAAATCGCTTTAAAAATTATATTACTTTACAGCAATTTTACGCGTATATCGTGTTCGCGTTGAAAGGAATTTTTGTTTGTTTTTATTTTACATCTCCCGCAATACTGTTACGAAGTCGCCATTACATGACGTCATGTACGCACAACGTAAATCAGGGGAAGAAAAGGAAATGTCAAATTATGCCCCAAAAAATTTTGCATTTTGTAATGTAGAGTATTACTCAGCATTTCGCTTACCTGCTGGAAGACTTGTGTAACTAGAAATAATAATTTAAAATGTTTGTGCCAATTGGTAAAATGTCGTTGGCTCTACCGCCAGGGTGCACCACTCACTAACCAGAAAACGTATTTTTAATCTTATTGACAGGATACAGTCATTTAAAATTTTACCTAGTGCCGTGTGCGCAACGAATGCTCTGATTATTTTATCAAACTTTACTCAATGTTATCTAAACTTGTTTTAAACGACCTATCGTCAAAATGACTGCGTCTAACGTCGCCCGAGTTTAAATTTACATGTTTTTACAGCGTTAATGCCGACGCAAGCCCTGCATGCAAAACGACAGTAGGTGGTATAAAATTTCAATATAATTTTTCTAAGCTTTAAGTAAGTGGAGGGTTTTCTTGTGCTCTAAAGAATTGATGATGCTACGTTTAGTCTTAGTTCCTCACCTCTTTGTTACAGACACGTATTTTAACTACAAAGATAATTAAGAATACCTGCAAACTGATTGCGTTGCATCCTTCTGATACGAATGTTCCTCAGAGGATTATTAAAGAAAAGTTCACGGCGTGTTCGTATACTTTGATGACAATTTTAGCATTCAAAGATCCGAATGCAGTACTCAATTTGACCACTAGGGTGAGTTGTCACGTGATTGTAAATTTCCTTGGTGTTGCTGTTGCTAATATGTCAATTGATAGAACTTGTACCATAGCATTCAGTTTTTAGTGAACAGAAAGTCAGTCACATTCCAAAAATCGTATAATTTACAGTCTTGTCTCGCGTGCTATTCCCACGCTCCTATGTGGCATAATCAGGCCCTATTTCAAGGGGGGGAAGTGGGGATACTTCCCCGGGGCCTCACCTTCCAGGGGGCCTCGTGCCGAGGTAACATTTTTTGCTTTATGCGAGCATACTGCCTCTTCTCTCCCTCTCTCTCTCTCTTGCCGCACGCGTGCCGCTTGCCTCGTGCGGCTCGGTGCCTATGTTCAGCTGTTTTCAGTTTCGGAATTTCTAACACCGGCTTGTACGGAAGTGAGATTACAGCATTACATATTGCAAAGATGTTGTTTTTGATTTGACTGTTTGACAAGTATTAAGGACTGGTCTTGAGAATAAAGCAGTTTTTCTTTCAATTGTTCTTTCCTTTGACAACTGTATAACTTCATATTTTCTCTTCGAAAATGCTTCTCCGGCATTCTAGCAGTTCAAAAATTTTCTGGGCGCCAATCATAGTAGCGCCCGCGCCCGGCGCTTCGCCCCCCTCGATGGGGCCTCACACGCCCCACTTCCCCGGGCCTCGCTTAGGCTGAAATAGGCCCTGGGCATAATTCAAAAAGACAAAAAGCAGATATAGAGAAGACCCTAGTTCATGCTCCTTATGTATCAATGATATTGTCGCTAGGAAACTTCATAAATGAACTTGTCACGTGTTTAGAAATGTTTTGGCCATGCTTAGACTAATGATCGAGTCCTCAATACATTACATTTTCAGGCGTTTCATCGATGTATTCTCATGTATGTGATTGCAAATATTCCACAAATAAACTTACTTGTGCATACTGTACGGGTTCATTGCATAAGTCTCTTTGAGATAAGTATATTCTCTTCTAATAACTCACGATTTGCTTTCCATTGAATACTAGAAAAATTGCGATGAAGCTATTTGATATGAAAGTTCTGTCACTTTGAGAATATATTTACTAGCTCGAAGGAAGCATATTTCATAAACACTTTAAAACCATCCCTGAATGGCGAAATTGAAGGCTTTCGATAATTTGTAATAATCTCTGTAATAGTGATAATAGTCTATCATTGTAATAATCTATGATGCCGTAGATGTGAGGGCATTATCTCATTTGTTGTCCACACCCCTTAGTACACACAGCTTTTCCAAAATTGACTAAAATGTTGACGTATAAATTGTTAAATATTGGCCTTGTAAGAGGAGAAAACTAGACTAAATATTTCAACATTTTGCAATAATTTTGATATTTGAAAACAGACTAGTTCTTTAATGATGTTCATGCTGCCATCAGCTAATAAGCTGTTATTGTATGCGCGTGTACTCCCTGTTCTCCCATATACTCATCATTTGCTGTCATACTTGCACTATATACATGAGTGATTTTTTTTTCAGATTCTTTCAGAGAGCTCTTAAGGATTCACATATTTGAAAAACTTCTAGAACGAGAGCGAGCGAGCGAGAAAGAGAAAGAGAGAGAGAGAGAGAGAGAGAGAGAGAGAGAGAGAGAAAGAGGAGAGAGAGAGAAAAGGAGAGAGAGAGATTGTGTGAGAGAGAGCGAGAGAATGTGCGTGTGACAGAGACAGCGAGAGATAGAGAGAGAGAGAGAGAGAGAGAGAGAGAGAGAGAGAGAGGGGGGGGGACGAGAGAGAGGAGAGAGAGTGAGAGTGCGTGAGAGAGACAGCGAGAGATAGATAGAGAGAGAGAGAGAGAGAGAGAGAGAGAGTGAAAGAGAGCGAGACAGAGAGAGCGAGAGAGAGAGAGTAAGAGAGTGCGTGAGAGAGACAGCAAGAGATAGATAGATAGAGAGAGAGAGAGAGAGAGAGAAAGAGAGAGAGAGAGAGAGAGAGAGAGAAAGGGAGAGAGAGAGTGAGAGAGAGAGAGAGAGAGAGAGAGAGAGAGAGAGAGAGAGAGAGAGAGAAAGAGAGAGAGAAATGCTTCGTTAGTCGCAAAATTATTTCTCTATATCATTACATGTAAATTCTCCCATTTTTTCAGCTTGTAACTGAAATGTTAACATGGTTACTTCACACCGTAACACGACGCATCCTTCTGTGCCTAGTAATTCGAGGATTATGCGGAGATTCATACATTAATGCGGCCGTTTTATTATCGGGATTCCTGCCACGAGCGATTCTAACTAAGCGAATCAACTCATTGCTGATGCTTCACTGATCTCCTTTAAACCCTTCTGAAGCCCAGCTGGACGCTCTCCCTGGGAAAGCACCGAACACGCAAATGAGAACGTGACATAAGGAACATTTTAACTGTTAAATAATGAGGAAACTGTTTACTCTTCTCGATTTCATTCGCGGGGATTTGGGAGCAACGGGGTTTCTTTGCGCAATGTTGTCCAGCAAGACGTAATGGTGATGGAAAAAGGCGGTCAACAAACCATCGGTACTTCAGCAGAAGATGGCGTCTTCAGCAAAATGACTACAGAAGTGTGGTGGAACGTTAGCAACGTTGTTAATCTTGACAATGCGACTGCTGACGAAAATAGTCTCATTCCCCACTCGCCAGCGAGGAATATAGCGTTGACGGTGGTGTTCGCTTTGTTAATATTGGTTGTTGTCGTCGGTAATTGCGTAGTGATATTAGCTGTGTATTATGAACACAACCTACGCAGCGTTACGTATTATTACATAGTGTCTTTGGCCGTGGCTGATCTATTACTGGGTGTGATCGTACTGCCTATCTCAGCCACCTACAAGGTCATGGGTTATTGGATATTTGGACCAAAGGTGTGCTTCTTCTGGTGTGCTTTTGACGTGTTCGTCTGCACGGCTTCTATATGTAATTTGATGGTGATATCGTTGGATAGATACTTGGCTATAAGTCGTCCAATGCGGTACCCTCAATGGGCCACGCCCCGACTTGGGGTGTTCATGATAGCTGGGGTGTGGGTATTGTCCATGGTTGTGAGTTTGGCGCCTCTGTTTGGTTTTGGTGTACGAGAACAAGGCGAGAAAAATCAGTGTAACTTGACGGGCGGCATGGGCTACGTGATTTTTTCTGCCTCTGGCTCTTTCTTTGTCCCTTTGCCGATCATTCTATTTACTTACTATCGCATCTATGTGCTCGCCTTACATCACACTCGCATTATACAGAGCGAGAGGCGTTACATGCGAGAGATTTCCGGTTACTACGCTGCCTCGCCTAGTCCTGTGACAACTCGCACGAGACAATCCCAACCGAACGGGGCGCCTAAGCAGAGTCAGGTTCTCTCTGTCCCGGACGAGTCCAGCTTGGGCAAAAGATCGTCTACAGAATCCAACAAGAGCGAGGTTCTCAAGAAGATGACTCACGTCACGCGGACGTTGAAGCGATTTGGCAGAGAGAAAAGAGCCGCCAAGACGCTAGCGATTGTCGTTGGCTGTTTTGTCATCTGTTGGTTCCCCTTCTTCACCATCTATCTAGTTACCGGTGTGTGTGAGTCGTGCTCAGTGTCTGAACTAACGTTCGACATCGTGTTCTGGTTAGGCTACTGCAATTCGTGTTTTAATCCGTTCATTTACCCGCTTTCAAACAGGGAGTTTCGTCGCGGTTTCCGGAAGTTGTATCACCGCTTGTGCTGCTTGGAACGGAGTCGCGGCGGCGGATTTTACACGTCCGGTTCGCCGACCAGCACGCGGGGAAACACGGTGAGACTTGCAGAAAATCGCGGAGGCGTGAGACTTGGCGTCAACCTCCCGGACGCCGAGGAAGAGAGTCAAGAACTACATATCATTCCCGCTTCTAGCGAAACCTCTCTGGGTCAGTTTGAACTTAAACCAAATTCCAACAACAACAAATGCAACGGGGAAACGGCAAACCGATTAGATAATGACGAAATAGCGGTTAATAAAAGTAATCATTGTAATGACTCTAGCGAACGGTGCACTCCCTCTGCGCTATCTCCAAAACCGAGTACAAGTCTTAGACATTTTAATGATTGTTGCCAGGGGCCTTACCAGACAATTAACGTAACGAGCACTCTCTGATGAATATGGGCACTGACTGTGTACGGTAATTTATTGTCAATCAAGAAAAATGCTATATTTTGTATAATCAGACAGAGCTTTCCAAAAGGATATAATTTTACTGGGAAATAAAATCTTACATAAATGTGAGAGACCATAATTTGTTTCGACTCATTATCCGTAATCATGGGTGAGCATTCTCTACCTGATGGCGAATTCGAATCGACTCGAAATCGGGAATTTCCGACTCACATATATGTGAGAGACCAAAATTTGTTTCGACTCATTATCCGTAATCATGGGTCAGAAGGCGACTTCGAATCGACTCGAATTCGGGACTTTCCGACTCGAATCGAGCCGAATTTCGGTATTTTCGAATTCGCACCGAATTTAAAATTTAGTTTTAAAGCTTTTCGAACAAATTTCCGAATCACTAATAAAAACCGGTCTCGCAAAAATCGTGCATATCAATTGATTTTGTTGTGCAAGCAAGACCGCTAATAATAATGATTAGTTAAAAATTTTGCACAGAAAGTGTAGCGCAATTTTGCTAATTGCAAGACATTTTAAACATTTTAATGATAAAGAACGTATGTAGTTGAATCACTGAATTATTCGAACGCATAATTTTTTGTTCGAATCGAATTCGGAGTTAAAAAACTCGTTCGAGTCGAATTCGAGTCGAAAGTTCGATGCTCGCCCCTACTATAATTTCACTTCACTAATGTTAATTAGTCATTAGGAATGTTCAGTTTTTCACTGATAAACGGTAAACGAGTCGTCATCACGCTAAGTAAACTGCTATAAATCTGGTCAATTTTAATTTCATTTATTTACTATTACACGTTTCCTTTTATTGCGTAACTCGCCAGCCACCATAAGCCTATAACCGTGAGCAGCTAAAGCTGTCTACGTACAGAGATGCTACGAATGGCTCTCAAGAAGTTACTAAGAGACTACAATAAGCCAATAGTCTATACGCATTCCAAACATTTACGTCACTAAAGTATCTCTCTGCTGGCGTGCGGGGATCTTACTCTGCGCTAACTAATTATTTTATGAAGCTGCTTATACATTATGCACACGCAAATTGTATAGAAGAGCATTCCTTTGTCCTAACTGAGACTAGCGTTAAGTAAATCAGCAATATTCTGTCGGACCATTATCTCTCGAGGCTGATATTTATGTAAAGGTTACTGGTAGGAAAAACATCTTAGCCATGCGCGCTGGCAAGAAGCTGAGATGGCAGAAAGCTGAGTTTCTTGATTAAACACACGTCGCTTATATATATATAGTTACAGGTTTTCTCTAGACAAATTGGCTTCCGATTGGTTTTCACTCAGAGTGAGAAAATTAAGATCTCCTACAGAGAAGTGCGTCATAAACGTGGACAGTCAGTGTAACCTTGTCAGAGAAATCGCAGTCACTGTCACAGTCACAGTCACTGTCATTGATGAAGTCTCGCAAAGATCTTTTGCAAAAATGAGAGAATTTGGAGGTGAACCCAAAAATGTTTGAACAGATAAATCCAAACAAAATCAGTAATAACAAAGAAAGATTTTAGTTACTCGAACTGAACTGATGTTCGAACAAATGTGAAATTCAAATATTGATGTAACAGCCTTGAGAACCTCGAAGGTCTTGAAAAGTCTGAATCACCAAGAAATATAGGAAAATAAGGCGACTTTTCATACCATGTTTCATTTTGATTTGGGGTACAAACTGTATTATTTACTGCTTTAGTAATACTTCTGATACCAAAATATTACTTTATAAACTTAATTGTGAGCGCAACTAGCGATGTATATCATATATTATAATAACAATTTCGTTTAGGATTTAGTCCAGGGATAGCACCTTCAGTAACTCAAAACGTATAGTCCAGGGATAGCACCTTAAGTAACTCAAAACGTATAGTCCAGGGATAGCACCTTAAGTAACTCAAAACGTATAGTCCAGGGATAGCACCTTAAGTAACTCAAAACGTATAGTCCAGGGATAGCACCTTAAGTAACTCAAAACGTATAGTCCAGGGATAGCACCTTAAGTAACTCAAAACGTATAGTCCAGGGATAGCACCTTAAGTAACTCAAAACGTATAGTCCAGGGATAGCACCTTCAGTAACTCAAAACGTATAGTCCAGGGATAGCACCTTAAGTAACTCAAAACGTATAGTTCAGGGATAGCACCTTGAGTAACTCAAAACGTATAGTCCAGGGATAGCACCTTAAGTAACTCAAAACGTATAGTCCAGGGATAACACCTTAAGTAATTCAAAACCTATAGTTCAGGGATAACACCTTAAGTATCTCAAAACGTATAGTCCAGGGATAGCACCTTAAGTAACTCAAAACGTATAGTTCAGGGATAGCACCTTAAGTAACTGAAAACGTATAGTCCAGGGATAGCACCTTAAGTAACTCAAAACGTATAGTCCAGGGATAACATCTTAAGTAACTCAAAACGTATAGTCCTGGGATAGCACCTTAAGTAACTCAAAACGTATAGTTCAGGGATAACATCACATAGTTCATCACAGCTTGCCTTCACAGCATTCATGCTGCCCAGCAGACACCAGCTTACGTCATTTTTTTCAAATATGCCGGCAGCGACGTTCGTTTGGCGGGAGATAAAAATATTTAAATTTCTTTAAGCAAAGCATTCTATGCGCATATATTGTGTGGTGATTTCTTGTATATTAAAATGCAGTAAATGTTGTTCGAGGGCTGGTTCTTCCTTTAACTCACACAAAAAGGCACCACGCTTGCAGACCATTTCAGAGGTTTATATTGTCGTTTTCAATTTTTTAACAGTTGTTATAAATATTTATGAAAAGTGACGCTTCGCTAAGGTTGCCCTTTTCCTGGACCATCAACTGGCGTGTGCAGTACACTTAACGAATCTATTACTACAACACTAATACATATATGATATCCTGCCTGCCAAAGTAGTAATTATTCACGCTGGGCTATTACTAATTATAAGCTTGCCAGGAAGAAAAAATTCCGGCACAGATCAATAAAATGGCAGCTATGTGCAGTAGATTCGTTAAGACACGTTGACATGTAATTATTGCGGGCTATGCATGACTATGACAGAGGTTAGTTATTTCTTTTGTCCTCAATGACAACTCGTCTCGAATGGCAGCTAGCTCACCCATTTTCGCTAAAACTCTGTCTATGTTTGGCTTTAGCAGTGGGTTATAATATGACAAAGAAGGCTTTCCCGCTTGCAGTCATGCACATAAGAGACATATAAAAATCTACAT
>JAQGDQ010001187.1:37500-55000 GCA_030141605.1 Tubiluchus corallicola
TAAACAATGAGTGACTTTGTGGCTTGGCCAGGGTTAGCGTAAACAATGAGTGACTTTGTGGCTTGGCCAGGGTTAGCGTAAACAATGAGTGACTTTGTGGCTTGGCCAGGGTTAGCGTAAACAATGAGTGACTTTGTGGCTTGGCCAGGGTTAGCGTAAACAATGAGTGACTTTGTGGCTTGGCCAGGGTTAGCGTACATAACGAGTGACTTTGTGACTTTGTGACCTATTACATCTTACGGTTTTGCGTAAGCGAGCCGCTTTCATCTGCTAAAAGCTGTGATAAGTTAATTTACCCTTACAGAGGCAGGCAGGATTTTAACAAAGTTGTTACGCAGGCGATAGGTACTGGTACTACAAAGTAGCGTTTATGTAGCATCCCGAATGCGTTTTGCGTTAACCACCTGCGGAATGAAAATCAATAGGAAATAACTGCAGAATCAAATTACGCATAACGCAGGTCTGGTAAATAACATAAATCGATTTTATCTATTCCGCAAACGCACAACGCATACGCATTCCGAATGCTTCATAAACGCTACTTAACGCAGGTCTGATAAACGGGTGCGCTGAAAACATAAAAAAGCGATCTTATCTATTCCGCATCCGCATAACGCATACGCATAACGCATACGCATTCCGCATGCTTCATAAACGTCTGTAACGCAGGTCCGATAAACGGGTACATTGAAAATAACATACACAGATTTATCTCTTCCGCAAACGCATAACGCATACGCATTCCGCATGCTTCATAAACGCCTGTAACGCAGGTCTGATAAACGCGGAAAATCTGAAACAACGCGAATTTTGAAATTCCTGTTTATGCTGAATTTTTTATTTATTAGGTGAAAGTCTTCGGGAAACGACATTAAAAATTGTGTGGCCATAACGTCATACTTCGTAACGTCATACTTCGTGACCATGACAGTGGGGGAAAATAAGACGCAACTCAGCACTAATATTTTGAGGGAATAACAAGAACTTTCGGCTATTACGTAATTCCTCGTAGAAAGCAACAACGTAACGTAGTTGTAGTAGTTCTAGTAGTTCGTGTAGTAATTTATAGTTATCACGCAGTATTTTATGGAAATTATACACAAACGTCAGTTCAGGAGATGCGTAAAATACGCATATAAACCGCAAACGCAAGTTTTAAAGCTTTATTCAGCGTATTCGACCATTTAAACTTAACACTGAAAGATCTAGTTGATAGTCTAGACTCTGCAAAACTCTAGATAGGCAAAGTAGGAGAAACACTGAAAGATCTAGTTGATAGTCTAGACTCTGCAAAACTCTAGATAGGCAAAGTAGGAGAAACACTGAAAGATCTAGTTGATAGTCTAGACTCTGCAAAACTCTAGATAGGCAAAGTAGGAGAAACACTGAAAGATCTAGTTGATAGTCTAGACTCTGCAAAACTCTAGATAGGCAAAGTAGGAGAAACACTGAAAGATCTAGTTGATAGTCTAGACTCTGCAAAACTCTAGATAGGCAAAGTAGGAGAAACACTGAAAGATCTAGTTGATAGTCTAGACTCTGCAAAACTCTAGATAGGCAAAGTAGGAGAAACACTGAAAGATCTAGTTGATAGTCTAGACTCTGCAAAACTCTAGATAGGCAAAGTAGGAGAATCACTGAAAGATCTAGTTGATAGTCTAGACTCTGCAAAACTCTAGGTAGGCAAAGTAGGAGAAACACTGAAAGATCTAGTTGATAGTCTAGACTCTGCAAAACTCTAGATAGGCAAAGTAGGAGAAACACTGAAAGATCTAGTTGATAGTCTAGACTCTGCAAAACTCTAGATAGGCAAAGTAGGAGAAACACTGAAAGATCTAGTTGATAGTCTAGACTCTGCAAAACTCTAGGTAGGCAAAGTAGGAGAAACACTGAAAGATCTAGTTGATAGTCTTAAATCTGCAAAACTCTAGATAGGTAAAGTAGGAGAGAAGTAGGGATGAATAAAACATGAACAGGGCAATAAATTTTTCCTACTTTCAGCAAAGAAAAAGAATGGCCGAACGGTGAAAAATAGCCAACCAAGTGACTGACTGTCTGACTCATTTGGTCGATGAACTAACAAACCATCTAAGTAACCCACCGAAGTATGAAAAAGTACAAGATAGGAACGAGAAAACAGGAACAGAAGAACTGATACGTGAAATAAATGTTTTACATGTTAAGAAGTAATAAACAAACAAACAAACAAGCAAACAAGCAAGCAAGCAGACAAGCAGACAAGCAAACAAGCAGACAAACAAGCAAGCAAACAAGCAGACAAACAAACAAGCAAACAAGCAAACAAGCAAACATACAAACATACAAACATACAAACATACAAACAAACAAACAAATTTGTCCTGCACATTTGTATTTAGTGATGAAGGTTTTTCAGCCCCATTAAAGAAAAACAAGATGAGTTTTCATATACTACTCCATTTTCAAGTAAGGTAAAAATTATACATTTTGACACCTATAATAGTGAAAACACATTTCTGGTAATTAAATAGTAGATTAAAATCTTAATTAACGACACGCGAGCCTAATTATTGATGACATCACAAACGAACATAATTTTCAACAGCAAAAATAATCCACGAGCGTGTTACACGTGTTTGCGAAAGCGAAAATTGAAGTACCGTGTTACTGTAAGATATTCAGAGTGCTGTACTAAAACTAGGCAAGATTAAAGGTAAAAATTCAAATTTCAAATTTAGCGCTGTGCTCACGGGTGAACTGTCAAAGGCGTATAGGTAGTCACAAACTAACACATCTGAACTGAGGGGTACAGCACCTGTTTTTGTGCAAAGCGTTTTCGAAATGCAGACGCTAGTGCCCGTCTAACTAGCGAATGGCGAAATGTATGTAACAGCAAAGAACTAGTGGCACGAACGAGAAATTTTGTTTGCGTGTAATAATTCTTTAACGTAAGTCAGTTTTGAAAAAATAGTACGTTTTCTTTTAATATTTTAAAGAGTAGATTGTTTTGACGTATAGTTTCAGATTGGGTCTAGTTTTGCTTTAATCAGAGGTTTTTGTTTTTCGAATGTTTTTATCTGAACGAATTAATTTATACCTTGTTGCTCGCTTCTAACGTGGAAAATGTTTATATATAATGCTCAACCTAAGAAATTTTATAGCAGGTATGCAAAAAAGTGCAGAATTACTGGATAAGTGCCAAAGTAGTTCTGCCACTGACCTTCCCATTGATTTTGCGCATTGATCAAGAGTATGTAGCAACTGTTTTATATGGTACACACACTTGTCTATGGTTAACAAATAATGGCACGTGGCATTATAATGAATCCGTAGGTATAATTGCTATTCTAACCATCGTGTCCAGAAGTATTGATCACGTGTTACTACTATACCCTGTGAGGCAAATTTGCTTCGTCAATCAGACGCTTGGAGTTCCCAAGTTAACTCAACCGTGACGTCTTAATTTCCTCACAATTAAGACTCGATCATTGGTAGCTGGGCATAAAGAATGGAGAAAGGAATATAAAAAGAGAAAAAAGCACAAGAGAGCATAAGCATATAGAAAGAGAAAAAAGCATAAGAAAGCATAAGCATATAGAAAGAGAAAAACATAAGAGAGCATAAGCATAAAGAAAGAGAAAAACATAAGAGAGCAAAAGCATAAAGAAAGAGAAAGAAGCATAAGAAAGCATAAGCATATAGAAAGAAAAAAAGCACAAAGAGAGCATAAGCATATAGAAAGAGAAAAAAGAATAAGCATATAGAAAGAGAAAAAACCATGAGAAAGCATATGCATAAAGAAAGATAAAAAAACATAAGAGAGCAAAAGCATATAGAAAGAGAAAAAAAACATAAGAAAGCAGAAGCATATAGAAAGAGAAAAAAAAACATAAGAAAACAGAAGCATATAGAAAGAGAAAAAGGTATAAGCACATAGAAGAGAAAAAAGCATAAGAGAGCAGAAGCATATAGAAAGAGAAAAAAACATAAGAGGGCAGAAGCATATAGAAAGAGAAAAAAGTATAAGCCCATAGAAAGAGAAAAAAAGCATAAGAAAGCATAAGCATACAGAAACAGAAAAAAAACATAAGAAAACACAAATATATGTAGAAAGAGAAAAATGCATAAGAAAGCATCAGCATATAGAAAGAGAAAAAAGAATAAGCATATAGAAAGAGAAAGAAGCATAAGAAAGCATAAGCATATAGAAAGAATAAACATAAGAGAGCATAAGCACACAGAAAGAGAAAAAAGCATAAGAGAGCATAAGCACATAGAAAGAGAAAAAAGAATAAGCATATAGAAAGAGAAAGAAGCATAAGAAAGCATAAGCATATAGAAAGAATAAACATAAGAGAGCATAAGCATACAGAAAGAGAAAAAAGCATAAGAGAGCATAAGCACATAGAAAGAGAAAAAAGCACAAGAAAGCATAAGCATATGGAAAGAGAAAAAAGCATAAGAGAGCATAAGCATATGGGAAGAGAAAAAAGCATAAGAAAGCATAAGCATATAGAAAGAGAATAAACATAAGAGAGCATAAGCATACAGAAAGAGAAAAAAGCATAAGAGAGCATAAGCACATAGAAAGAGAAAAGAAGCATAAGAAAGCATAAGCATACAGAAAGAGAAAAAACATAAGAAAGCATAAGCATGTAGAAAGAGAAAAAGCACAAAGAAAGCATAAGCATGTAGAAAGAGAAAAAGCACAAGAAAGCATAAGCATGTAGAAAGAGAAAAAGCACAAAGAAAGCATAAGCATGTAGAAAGAGAAAAAGCACAAGAAAGCATAAGCATATGGAAAGAGAAAAAAGCATAAGAGAGCATAAGCACATAGAAAGAGAAAAAAG
The DNA here is from genome assembly GCA_030141605.1 of Tubiluchus corallicola. Taxonomy (NCBI): domain Eukaryota; kingdom Metazoa; phylum Priapulida; class Priapulimorpha; order Priapulimorphida; family Tubiluchidae; genus Tubiluchus; species Tubiluchus corallicola. The sequence goes on from JAQGDQ010001187.1 coordinate 42,330, forward strand.
CATAAGAAAGCATAAGCACATAGAAAGAGAAAAAAGCATAAGAAAGCATAAGCACATAGAAAGAGAAAAAAGCATAAGAAAGCATAAGCATATAGAAAGAGAAAGAAACCATGAGAAAGCATATGCATTCAGAAAGAATAAACATAAGAAAGCATAAGCATACAGAAAGAGAAAAAAACATAAGAAAGCATAAGCATATAAAAAGATAAAAAAATCTTTATCAGATTTTAGTGACTGATGCAATTTCATGTTTCTTGCAGTGAACCGAGAAACCTAAACAGCTGCTTTGTCCACATAGCGTTTCAATTTTTAATCTTCTTGGTAAAAACATCTTCACTTTCGACAAGTTTTAAGTTTTCGAATTGCTTGTATTTTGTAATGATTTTCGATATTATTAATAGCAAAGATACTTTCCAATTCAAGTTCACTTTTCGCTACAACCACACATTGTACAAGTTCACGTTCATTCGACTAAATAGTGTAATCTACAGCCAAAGAGAAAAATGAAAATTAAGCTGTATTAAGATATCTTTTAACACTAAATGGGCGGAGTCAGTCAGTGAGTCATGAGGATAGGTACCACTTACGTGCTAAGTTTTGGCTGCGTAAGCTACCTTTGAAACGGTACAAGACAAATATATGATTTATATTAAGTGCAAAACTGGACCCAGTCTTACACTGTAGGTCAAAACAATCTACTCTTTAAAATATTGAAAGTAAACATACTGTTTTTTTTTCAAAAATACTTACATAAAAAAATATTATCACACAAACAGAATTTCGCATTCGCACTACTAGTTCTTCGCTGTTACATGCATTTCGCCATTCGCTAGTTAGACAGGCACTAGCGAATGCATTTCGGAAACGCATTGCACAAAAACAGGTGCTGTACCTCTCAGTTCAGATGTGTTAGTTTCTGAGGAACTGCACATGTTCTACAGCTCATGCGTAAGCACAGTGGTAAATTTGAATTTTTATCTTAAAACTTGCCTAGTTTTTAGTACAACACTCTGAATCTCTTACATTAACACTGTACTTCAATTTTCTCTTTCGCAAACACGTGTAACACTCTTGCGGAATGTTTGTGCTGTTGAAAAAACTGTTCGTTTGTGATGTCGTCACTAGTTGGGCTCGCCCGCCATTAATTAAGTTTTTAATCTGTTATTTATTTGTCAGAAATTGTAGTATTAATTGTGTTAAAATGTATAATTTTTATCGTATTTGAAAATGGGATAGTACATGAAAAATCATCCTGTCTTCCTTTAAGGGGAACCATATTAAGGCTTCATTTGTGACGTCACATTTCTCCTTGGGATATTTCAGGAAAAGGGAGTGTTACACATTTTAGTGCGATGTAGTCTCTCTTATACAATTTAGCATCTAATACATGCGGCCATGCACTCAACACAAAAGTTCAGTTAATGAAGATTATTGTGGCGGTACCGGAATCTCCAGAGATAATCGTTTAAAGTGAATTTATGTATCGACGGAAGTGACTTTGTCACATCGGGACTGGATATACTTCTTTCTTTGACAAGATGACCAGCCAGGCCGTGCGACAGATGAAACTAGCCAGAATTTTACTGACCATACCCAGTGTTGTTTAATTCGGTTGCATATCGTGACCACTCGGCTGTTTGTCACCCCTGGAAGGAACGCATGATGTGAAAATGGTGAAAGCTCGACACAATGTTTGCATTAAATGTATACACGGGCTCATTGGAGAAGACACACCCGTCATATCTGTAAGAGCAAACATTACCGTCAACTCTGGACTCTATAAGTTAGACGGTAGTACTCTGATTTGACACAAAACGTGACACGTGAAACAAGTGTCAATATAAAGGACAAACAGTGAAGCCATTCCGGATTTTAGCCATCCTGAGTCCAGTTTCATGAGTGCATGGCTTCATGGTTAGGGTGGCCTGTTCTTCAGCACTCATAATACGCAAGAAATGTTTGAGTTTGACTGCTGACCCCAAATGTTGAGTGTTGACCTTGAGCATTTACGATATGAGTATTTTTATACAGGAACTGGCTTCTAAATTTCTAGCTGTGACCATGAACATTTACGATATGAGTATTTTTATACAGGAATTGGCTTCTAAATTTCTAGCTGTGACCATGAACATTTACGATATGAGTATTTTTATACAGGAACTGGCTTCTAAATTTCTAGCTGTGACCTTGAGCATTTACGGTATGAGTATTTTTATACAGGAACTGGCTTGTATACTAAATTTCTAGCAGACAGATTTTGATTTTTAGAATCATAAGGTGAATAGAAAAAACAGAATGAGTATGGTAATTAAAATCGTTCAGAAGGAGAGTCGAACCCGCTGGTCGCCAATCCGTTAAAATCACGTTCGTACAATAAGAGAAGTTTCCTGCCAAATTCCAGCATTTCAACGTGCAAAACTACCTGGACCAGGACCCTTTGCATATGCGACGCCTTGAATACTTCCTCGCGTGAAGATAGTTCTTAACCTTGAAGACGTTACTAAAGTAAACACGGGAGGGGGGAGATGAAACTACCTGGACCAGGACCCTTTGCATATGCGACACCTTGAATACTTCCTCGGGTGAAAATAGTTCTTAACCTTGAAGACGTTAATAAAGTAAACACGGGAGGGGAGGGGGGAGATGAAATTACCTGTATCGGCTACTTTCAGACCAGAACTTTCTTGAACAGAAATGTGCAAAGTTAAAGCACAAGAAAACCATCCACTTACTTAAAGCTTGAAATTTTATACCACTTACATACCACCTCTTTGCATACAGCACTTGCGTCGGTAGCGCTGTACAAAACATGCAAATTTAAACTCCCGCGAATCCGCGATGACCGTTAGAGGCAGAAATTTTGACGCAAATTTTGATAACATTGCGTGAAGTTTGAAATCAGAGCATTCATAGCGCACGTGTCACTAACTAAGCACAATTTTAAATTACTGTATCTTGTCAATAAGATTAAAAATACGTTTTTTGGTTAGTGAGTGGCCACCCAGGAGGGTGAGTCAGCGACATTTTAACACTTGGGGAAACGTTTTAAATAATTAATAATTTCCTATTCTACTTACAATTATCCTTCAATCAGATAAGCAAAATGCTAAGTAATATATCTTTTCATGGAAAGTTTTTTGAGACATAGTTTAACATTTGCTTTTCTTCCCTGATTTACGTTGTGTGTATATGACGTCACGTAATGGCGACTACGGAACTGTACTGCGGGAGATTTAAAATGAAAACAAACAAAAATTCCTTTTAACGCGAGTACGATATGCGCGTAAAATTGTTATAAATGAACATAATTATTAAGACGATTTTTCTGAAACCAACGTCAGGTCCCCCTTTTCGTGTTCTTGAATGCGGTACAGTACATACATGTCTTTGCTCCTCCTGTTTACATCAGGTACCCCTTTTCGTGTTCTTGAATGCGGTACAGTACATACATGTCTTTACTCCTCCTGTTTACATCAGGTACCCCTTTTCGTGTTCTTGAATGCGGTACAGTACATACATGTCTTTACTCCTCCTGTTTACATCAGGTACCCCTTTTCGTGTTCTTGAATGCGGTACAGTACATACATGTCTTTACTCCTCCTGTTTACATCAGCTATTCGTGATTCTGGTTATCGTGAAACCGCATTTTTCTCAGTAGTGTAAAAATGATTTAATCAGTTTCCGTACTGCGCCATGTGGTTAATTATCAAAGGAAATTAATTTCACGTAATAAAATTACTCAATTAGGTAATTGACGTCCGCTTAGCATAATCTGCGTGAATTCGACAAGTGCGCATAAAAAGGTTGCGCTAATGACATAACCGCTGAAGATGAAGAAGCTGCGGAACAAGGAATTAATGAAGCAGCGATAAATGTTATGATAACATTGATATAATTCTACGTTTTTTCCACTGTTAATGGCTTGCAGTTTAATTAGTAATTTACTGCCATTACAATATAATGCATATAAGAAATCTGTCTTGTTATTCGTCCATCACGTCTATTCAGTTGTTAATGGCATTATGCATATATAAGTATATATATATATATATAATTATAGTAATAATATAATATAATATATAATAATATTTGTGTATATGTAAACTTTATTTATTTTAAGTGGATTGACATGCAGTAGTATTACTGATCGGAGTTTTTCCACTGTGTAACAAATACATGTTAGCTGAGAACAGGCATATATGCAACTGGTTACCAAGAATATGGTTACACACACACACACACACACACACACACACACACACACACACACACACACACACACACACGTGTGTGTGTGTGTGTATGTAAACTTTATTTATTTTAAGTGGATTGACATGCAGTAATATTACTGATCGGAGTTTTTCTACTGCGCAACAAATACATTTTAGCTGAGAACAGTTATATACAACTGATTATCAAGAACTTAGATAGTTAGTTAAAAAACACGGGTAATTCATTAGTTAAAATTACTTTAAATTGAAATATACAAAGCTCACAGAGTACAGAAGCGATGCCAAAAACAATTGTCAATGTACATCATCTTATTAGTTATACAAAAGTATGATTGATCAGTACTTGGTGTTTAGTTCAAAATAATTCAGCTTACAGTTCAATACACAATTACACGTACGTCGTACAATCAATTAGAAAACCGTTTAGAAGACTTTATGTAGTTCTGCAACAATTTAAAGAGATTGGCACTGGATGGATGACCAGATTTGAGTTTATAAAACATGTCGTTGTAAACAATAGCAGGTCTAGGGTTGGGGGATAATTCTAGAGTTATGTGTCGATAATAACAGAGCTGATCCAATAATAGTGTTCTGTGTATGTCATAGTTAGAAAACTCAGAAAGTAATAGCTGGGGCTCTAAGTTGAATTGTTGCAGCCACATGAACTGTCACCGATAATATTCCTGTAAAACAAATCACCCTTTAATTGTGAAAAATTGGTAATGAATCTATTAGTTGAAATCTCATTACTTTGATCATCATTATAATATTGGAATACTGATTTAGTATGAGGGTTGCCCACACTGTATCTCGACACTAAGCGAGGAGCTGCACAAACAGCCAACGGCTAGAGGGCGGAGGAGGTCAAGTGACCCAACGATCAGTGCAGCATGCTCACTGACTCCGGCAGCTCCTGCAGCCAACCTGGTGCCAAACGTATCGCTCCGCTTTCCTTTGGACAACACCAGGGAGGAAGAGATGGGTTCCTGTTGTCTGGGCAACACAGGATCTCCATACACCTTGCCCAGGCGTGCGCCCTGGAGACGTTCAAAGATCGGACTGCTCAGTCACAGTCGACGCTGCAGCTCCATCAATGTGATCAATAACTGACTCTCTTGGCGCACACTCCATTGTCTTCCAAGACAGAAGGATGCCAACAACATACTGATTTAGTACGAACTCCTCATAGGTACAACAATCTACTTTGAAAGACAAACGGAGAAAGAAACGTCTGTCTGCTTTCAATTGGTAAACTGCTCCATAAGCGGATGCCCTTTTGGAAAAAAAACTGTTATACAACAGTCGTGTAGGCGTTGAAAGCAATGAATCACGTAGAGCATAGTGGTTATTGGGACGAAACTCATTGAATTTTTCAATCAAGTATTGAGGAGTTTGATTATAATATATCTTTTTGGATTATTCGAACGGTTTGAAGTTCACTCCTCCTTTTGAATGCTGGCAAACGAAGCACTGAGTTAATGATTAGTGTTACGACCTCTTCATCGCCCTACACGTTAGCCACATAGTTCGATATTGTACTCCTTCAATTCTAGTGAAATTTGTTCTTGAGCAAAGACACTAAATTACAATACTACTATGGTATTCGATGATAATTAACCTGCTGGAGGAATGGACTATATACGCGCGTAGTTTTGTGCGTGGAATTTAGTTGAGGTCCCCGAATGAGAGCTGGAGATCATGTGTATAGACATGTTAAGCATTCCCATCAGATAATTGAATTAGAGAAATTACCAATTTGCTGTCCAGGCGCAAAGTGCTGGCTACGGCTGGCTTCTGCATAGGTTAGTATAAATTCTTTCTTGTTTTAGTGTGGCTCTGACTATCAAAACAGTGTAGTAACAAAAATAGTAGCTATTGAGTTCAATATAACGTAGTTTAATATTTTTCACAATTTTGTATTGCGAAAATCGTATATAATACTCGTGTATAGCATAAATGTAACGCTCTGCTTTAAAGGAAAAGTCAAGTCTTCTGGGAAGTTAGGCGTATTTCAATGTTCGCAAAAAATGTTAGAAGGATTTAGTAATAAAACTGCAACAAGCGCCTCGTGTAATTAGTAAAATCACTTTAAAGTCACGATCACTTCATTCTTGGACGTTCCAATTTTCACTGCCCATTCTTCCCCCAATGACGTCATTCGTTCTGAAGAAATGTAGCGTTCAGTCAATCTTCATCAAAAGCATAACAAGTTTTTAAAACAAAAGAACACATAGCTAACTTTGTAATATTTTTGCGTGAACTTTGGGTAAGCTGCAGAAGTCTGAATTAGTTTAACTGGCGCGCGCTTACGGAAAGCCACGACGCGCTTACGAAAAGTCACGAAGTCTCCCAGTTACCTTATAATTTTCAAGTGAATGGCGGCAAACACCATGCCTGAAAATTTTTATTCAGAGGTTGTATATTTTAAGTTTTTGCTTTACAGGCAGTTCTTTGTAAATATCTTTGTTATATTATTCTAAGTTTAAGTGATAACAGTAAAATAAACCCAACATACTGAGTGACTTGTTCTTTCCTTTAGCACACCACAAACAGTTTAAGTGATAACAGTAAAATAAACCCAACATACTGAGTGACTTGTTCTTTCCTTTAGCACACCACAAACAGTTTCAGTGATAACAGTAAAATAAACCCAACATACTGAGTGACTTGTTCTTTCCTTTAGCACACCACAAACAGTTTCAGTGATAACAGTAAAATAAACCCAACATACTGAGTGACTTGTTCTTTCCTTTAGCACACCACAAACAGTTTAAGTGATAACAGTATAATAAACCCAACATACTGTGTGACTTGTTCTTTCCTTTAGCACACCACAAACAGTTTAAGTGATAACAGTAAAATAAACCCAACATACTGAGTGACTTGTTCTTTCCTTTAACACACCACAAACAGTTTAAGTGATAACAGTAAAATAAACCCAACATACTGAGTGACTTGTTCTTTCCTTTAGCACACCACAAACAGTTTAAGTGATAACAGTAAAATAAACCCAACATACTGAGTGACTTGTTCTTTCCTTTAACACACCACAAACAGTTTAAGTGATAATAGTAAAATAAACCAAACATACTGAGTGACTTGTTCATTCCTTTAGCACACCACAAACAGTTTAAGTGATAACAGTAAAATAAACCCAACATACTGAGTGACTTGTTCTTTCCTTTAGCACACCACAAACAGTTTAAGTGATAACAGTAAAATAAACCCAACATACTGAGTGACTTGTTCTTTCCTTTAGCACACCACAAGCAGTTTAAGTGATAACAGTAAAATAAACCCAACATACTGAGTGACTTGTTCTTTCCTTTAACACACCACAAACAGTTTAAGTGATAACAGTAAAATAAACCCAACATACTGAGTGACTTGTTCTTTCCTTTAGCACACCACAAACAGTTTAAGTGTTAACAGTAAAATAAACCCAACATACTGAGTGACTTGTTCTTTCCTTTAGCACACCACAAACAGTTTAAGTAATAACAGTAAAATAAACCCAACATACTGAGTGACTTGTTCTTTCCTTTAGCACACCACAAACAGTTTAAGTGATAACAGTAAAATAAACCCAACATACTGAGTGACTTGTTCTTTCCTTTAGCACACCACAAACAGTTTAAGTGATAACAGTAAAATAAACCCAACATACTGAGTGACTTGTTCTTTCCTTTAGCACACCACAAACAGTTTAAGTGATAACAGTAAAATAAACCCAACATACTGAGTGACTTGTTCTTTCCTTTAGCACACCACAAACAGTTTAAGTGATAACAGTAAAATAAACCCAACATACTGAGTGACTTGTTCTTTCCTTTAGCACACCACAAACAGTTTAAGTAATAACAGTAAAATAAACCCAACATACTGAGTGACTTGTTCTTTCCTTTAGCACACCACAAACAGTTTAAGTTATAACAGTAAAATAAACCCAACATACTGAGTGACTTGTTCTTTCCTTTAGCACACCACAAACAGTTTAAGTAATAACAGTAAAATAAACCCAACATACTGAGTGACTTGTTCTTTCCTTTAGCACACCACAAACAGTTTAAGTGATAACAGTAAAATAAACCCAACGTACCGAGTGACTTGTTCTTTCCTTTAGTACACCACAAACAGTTTAAGTGATAACGGTAAAATAAACCCAACATACTGAGTGACTTGTTCTTTCCTTTAGCACACCACAAACAGTTTAAGTGATAACAGTAAAATAAACCCAACATACTGAGTGACTTGTTCTTTCCTTTAGCACACCACAAACAGTTTAAGTGATAACAGTAAAATAAACCCAACATACTGAGTGACTTGTTCTTTCCTTTAGCACACCACAAACAGTTTAAGTGATAACAGTAAAATAAACCCAACATACTGAGTGACTTGTTCTTTCCTTTAGCACACCACAAACAGTTTAAGTGATAACAGTAAAATAAACCCAACATACTGAGTGACTTGTTCTTTCCTTTAGCACACCACAAACAGTTTAAGTGATAACAGTAAAATAAACCCAACATACTGAGTGACTTGTTCTTTCCTTTAGCACACCACAAACAGTTTAAGTGATAGCAGAAAAATAAACCCAACATACTGAGTGACTTGTTCTTTCCTTTAGTACACCACAAACAGTTAAAGTGATAACGGTAAAATAAACCCAATATACTGAGTGACTTGTTCTTTCCTTTAGCACACCACAAACAGTTTAAGTGATAACAGTAAAATAAACCCAACATAGTGCGTGTTTTGTTCTTTTCTTTTAAATAAGTTTAGCTCACTAGTAATGAAAACCCGTGGGCATTTTGTGAACGCCATTGTATGGCGTATGATATATATTAAATCTATATTCATGTATGCTGTTATTAACTCAGTAAACATACTACCGCACAATAGGTACAACCAAGGTGTTTATTTAACCAACACACACACACAGTGTTGCACAATAGGCATCGCTACATCTCCGAATATCAGCTTTTCACTAACAAACATCAATAGATAGCTATTATGTGTTTAGCATTCACTGGACGTCTGATGTATCGGGTGTATCATGGCGCAGAAGTCACGCGAATTTCAATTATCGCAAAAATTACGAGCTTGATGTATTTTGTTAGAATGGGGATATTTTTGTTTACGTGAACATTTTTCCTCTTCGCTTTAGTAGCGCATTACTGGTAATCAACTTTGCTGAAATCTACATTCAAAGCCCGTGATGCACGCTTTCTACGGCAGGCTCATTTGCGTTCGCTTATTTCTACGTTCTGTAATTGTAGGTGTTCAAGCTGTCGCCGTTTTAACATAATTTTCAGAAAATAACACATTTGTACAGTAGGACGCTTTGTTAGTCATAGTCTAGTACTCAATGGCTTCACTTGTTCATTATAAAATTCTCAATCATTGTAGCAGACCAGGTTTTAGCTCACTGTCAATGGTGAACGTCCAACAAGAGATGCTGAATCGACTTAGCTACGTTCTAATGCATGTAGATGTAAATTGTTTTTCAGCGAGGTAAATGTTCCGAGGAGAATGATTGAGGGAAATATACAGAAACGGTATGGAGAAGAAACCGCCGTGAAGCAGTACGATGGAAGAAGCCATCCAGAAGCAACATGACGGAAGAAGCCATCCAGAAGCAACACCATGGAAGAAGCCATCCAGAAGCAACATGATGGAAGAAGCCATCCAGAAGCAACATGATGGAAGAAGCCATCCAGAAGCAACATGATGGAAGACACCACCCAGAAGCAACACGATGGAAGAAGCCATCCAGAAGAAACATGATGGAAGAAGCCATCCAGAAGCAACACGATGGAAGAAGCCATCCAGAAACAACACGATGGAAGAAACCATCCAGAAGCAACATGATGTAGGAAACCATCCAGAAGCAACATGATGGAAGAAGCCATCTAGAAGCAACACGATGGAAGAAGCCATCCAGAAGCAACATGATGGAAGAAGCCATCCAGAAGCAACATGATGGAGGAAACCATCCAGAAGCAACATGATGGAAGAAGCGTCCAGAAGCAACATGAAGGGAGAAGCCATCCAGAAGCAACATGATGGAAGAAACCATCCAGAAGCAACATGATGGAAGAAACCATCCAGAAGCAACATGATGGAAGAAGCCATCCAGAAGCAACATGATGGAAGAAGCCATCCAGAAGCAACATGATGGAAGAAGACATCCAGAAGCAACATGATGGAAGAAACCATCCAGAAGCAACACGATGGAAGAAACCATCCAGAAGCAACATGATGGAAGAAGCCATCCAAAAGCAACATGATGGAAGAAACCATCCAGAAGCAACACGATGGAAGAAGCCATCCAGAAGCAACATGATGGAAGACACCATCCAGAAGCAACATGATGGAAGAAACCATCCAGAAGCAACATGATGGAAGAAGCCATCCAGAAGCAACATGATGGAAGAAACCATCCAGAAGCAACATGATGAAAGAAGCCATCCAGAAGCAACATGATGGAAGAAACCATCCAGAAGCAACATGATGGAAGAAGCAGCTCAGTTTGGTAAAACAAACTGCTCGGAAACGGTATTGCACAGGAAACTGCCTACAAGCAGTATGACAGAAGAAGCAGCTCAGTATGGTAAAACAAACTGCAACGAAGCAGTATTGCACAGGAAACTGCCTACAAGCAGTATGACAGAAGAAGCAGCTCAGTATGGTAAAACAAACTGCGACGAAGCAGTATTGCACAGGAAACTGCCTACAAGCAGTATGACAGAAGAAGCAGCTCAGTATGGTAAAACAAACTGCAACGAAGCAGTATTGCACAGGAAACTGCCTACAAGCAGTATGACAGAAGAAGCAGCTCAGTATGGTAAAACAAACTGCTCCGAAGCAGTATTGCACAGGGAACTGCCTACAAGCAGTATGACAGAAGAAGCGGCTCAGTAATCGCCCTCATCCGTCGTCTACTGACGAGGATCAAATGTTGCTTAATACTACCCATAGGGTTTTAGTCAAACGAATAATGTACTAACACCTGACTGGCCCAGCATTTACGAAAGTAATTAAAATGTAGAAAATTGGATGCCTGCCAGGTGCTCTGGCAACCTCATGTTCACTCTATGCATCCAATAAACTGCACCGTTTTGCCAAATACTGTCAGATCTACGCATGTATAGACAACAGACACGGGAGATATCGCGTCAGACACCCTAAACCCTTCAAGGGTCCAAATTTTTTGGCTAGATCAAACATTGGAGGTACCAGTTGGAAGTAATCGTGTTTAATATAATCGTTTAAGCTTTTCCAGAAATCCTTTATTACGCCCCTTTTCACCTCCACGTTTGACTTTGGTTTCAAAGTGCACGCCGTAACTGTTCGGCTAGTCTCCTCAAACCAAAAAGAGATAAAATAAAATGTTTAGACAAAATGGCATTTCAGTTTGTAGTTTTGCACCACCCGCCCGATGACACGAAATTCGTTAGCCATGGCGTTTGTATTTAGTAGGAGCAAAAAAGGAATGTATGAGTTTTAAGCACATACAAGTTTTAATTGCAAGGAGGAAAAATATTCTGACAGGAAACCAACAGGTAATTGTTAATATGGCTATAGACTGCGTCAAATCCGTTACAAAGTAATGATTTTAATTTTTTTAAACACAGCACAGCTGCTGTCAGTTCTAGGTTACCTTGTTACAACGTTAAGTTGAAAGAAATTGTACTGCTTATATATTTTATGACAAAATATATAAAATATTTGGTTCCTATTGGTATAATTAGCTTATTGATTAAACCATTAGTCTTTTTTACTATCGTTATTTTGTTTTATTACTAATCGTGCAAATAATCTTGACTGATAAACCTTTTTTATGAATTACTTATGTAAAGTATATTCGAAATAAAATGATGTTGATAAAAAAGTAAAAAAAAAATGTTCACTGATATTGATTTATCCATTCATAGCCACTCTTACTCATTACTACAAACCATGCCTGTCCTTACAAAATGATACTCCACCATCTCATTTTAAGATTTCTCAGCCGGTCACGCTGAGTAAGGAAGCTCCGTGAAATGCCGAGCGTTCTACTAACACACGTGATGAAACTTTTGACACGAGCGGCTTCTTTGACAAAATGCAAAAGTTGCATGTAGGTTACAAGATGAAGCAAAAACTGGGACAGAAAGACGTGTCATTTAATCCTGATTGGTTACTTGCAAAAATAGTCTGGAATGTAGGCGAAGTTTCCAGAAGTGAACAGCTGGTTCGGGAAAGCTACGGAAATTCCCGAATTTGCTAGCGGGATAAGACGACAGTGAAAAAATTATTATAAAGGAGTTGACAAATTATAATTACGAATGACGAAATAAAAAATCATTATTTATAAACTTTATAAATTGGTAATTTACGTCAGACTAAAATCAAAGACTCCCTTGTCTATATTTGCGTTATTGTCTATTTGTGAGG
>JAQGDQ010002468.1:0-26056 GCA_030141605.1 Tubiluchus corallicola
TATCATTATATTCTCTTCATGTTTTGTAATAAGCTTTAACTTCGCTTTGTGGCCACGAAGAGGTGGCATTTTCATTCTTTCAGAACTTAATAATACTGGCAAATTATATTCTCTTCCAAGCTTTAAATAGACATCAAACACATCGTCCCTTGTATAAAAAAGACATCCCATATGAGAGTCCAAATGCGTTATATCAAACCCAAACTGCTTTGCAAGCTCAATTTGTGCTCTTAACTCCTTTTCTATTTCATCTATTTTAGCATTTTCTGCAAACGCATCACAGCTTCTATATAAATAGCCAAATTCATCTACCAAACTTGGAACTTCTTTAACAGAAGAAACAGGGCGCCATTTGTACTTTTTCCATTCATTAGTCACTGTAAGATGAACACCCAAATCAGCTTTTGGGTTCTCTTTGGCATACATGGCAGCCTCTGCAACCCATGCACAAGGCATCATTATACTTGCAGAGTTTACCAACCCATAATCCAAAGCACCAATAGTCGCTTTGGTTTCAGAATGACACATGCCAAAATCGTCAGCATGAATTATTAACAGTTTTGCATCTTTTGAATATCCTAATCGTTCTTGCATTGTTTTGAGCATTAGCAGTAATAAAACAAAGAAAGAAACATGCAAAATAAAACAGTTTTTAAAGTTTTCATATTATTAAATGTTGTGTTATTGTTATAAGTTAATTTTAATATCTTTTATCATTATAAAAGCGTAATTTTGTCTTATCTCTTTTTTTAAAAAAGAATAAGATATTACTACAAACTTAATACTTTTTTTTCAACACTTAAAATTTTAACATATTAACTTGTTCATTTGATTTAAGATATTTTTAAACCTTGTTAATTTATGAAAATATATAGCCATTGTTTTTTTATTTAAAATATAAGGTTATATATTTGCCTTTTCTTTTAAAGGATAATCAATTAAAAATGCAAGAAACCGTTGACCAAGCATTACTTATGCTTTTAATAGGCATAATCACTGTTTTTATAATTCTTTTTGTTGTTGTGTTAATAAGTAGGGTGCTTATTTGGTACACAAATACATTTTACCCTGACTCTAACCCTATAAAGCAAAAAACTCCCGTTGATAAAAAGAAAGTGGCAGCAATAATTACAGCAGTTAACGTAGTTACACAAGGCAAAGGGAAAGTCATTTCAATAAAAAAGTAATAAATTTGAGATTTTAATCTAATTATATAAAAACTATGGCAAAAGAAATACAATTTTCGTTAGTTTACAGAGACATGTGGCAATCTTCTGGTAAATATGTGCCTACCAAGGCACAGTTAGAGCAAGTTGCCCCTGCAATTATAGATATGGGATGTTTTTCACGAGTAGAAACTAATGGAGGAGGATTTGAACAAGTAAACTTACTTTTTGGAGAGAACCCCAACCCATCAGTACGGGCTTGGACTAACCCCTTCAATAAAGCAGGCATTTTAACACATATGCTAGAAAGAGGATTAAATGGCATAAGGCTATCTCCAGTCGCTGCCGACATAAGAAGGTTAATGTTCAAAGTTAAAGGAAAGCAAGGGACTAACATTTCTCGTTCTTTTTGTGGCCTTAACGATCCTAGAAATATCATAGATTCCGTAAAATACGCCAAAGAAGGAAAAATGATTGCGCAAGCAACTCTAAGCATTACACATTCTAAAATACACACCATTGAATACTATGTCAAACTAGCTGAACAACTCATAGAAGGCGGTGCGGACGAAATTTGTTTAAAAGATATGGCAGGCGTTGGACGACCAGCTACATTAGGAAAAATTGTAAAACAAATTAAGAAAAAACATCCGAAAATTGTTATCCAATATCATGCACATACAACGCCAGGGTTTGCTCCTGCTTCAATCCTTGAAGTAGCTTATGCAGGAGCTGATATAATAGATGTAGGCATGGAACCTCTGGCTTGGGGAACAGGGCATGTAGATATACTTACTGCCCAAAATATGCTAAAAGATGCAGGTTTTAAGGTTTCTGAAGTTAACCTAAAAGCCTATATGGAAGTGCGGAAATTAACTCAAGAGTTTATGGACGACTTTTTAGGGTATTATATGGACCCACAAAATAGAATGGAAACAGCACTATTAATAGGTTCGGGATTACCCGGAGGTATGATGGGAAGCCTTATGGCAGATTTAGGAAATAACCTAAAAAGTCTAAATTCTTGGCTAAAAAAGAAAAATAAACCTTTATTGACAAAAAATGAGCTATTAATAAAGTTGTTTCAAGAAGTAGAATATATTTGGCCTAAAATGGGATACCCACCTCTTGTTACCCCATATAGCCAATATGTAAAAAATGTAGCCCTAATGAATGTTATACAGCTAATAAAAGGTAAAAATCGCTTCTCACTGATTGATGACAATACATGGGATATGCTTTTAGGTAAAGCTGGGAAATTGCCAGCAGAAATAGATCCAGAGTTAAAAAAATTAGCAGAAGAGCAAGGAAAGGAGATTTTTACAGGAAGCCCACAAGACCTGTATCCTGACGAGTTGGACGTCTTTAAAAAAGAAATGGATAAAAATGGATGGGAATATGGGCAAGACGGCGAAGAGCTTTTTGAACTAGCCATGCACCCACAACAATATAGAAATTATAGGTCTGGAGAAGCAAAAAAACAGTTTGAAAAAGATCTGGCTAAGAAAAAAACACAAAAAGAACAAAAGGAGCAAAAAAATGCCGAAAGTTCAAACATCGTATTGCCACAAACATTAGTTGTAGATGTAAGTGGAGAAAAATTTTCCGTTACAGTGTCAGCAGAAAACACCACTACAACATCACAACAACCAACACCGCAGGCAAAGCCTATATCAACGCCAAGTAGTGACAATACACGAGAAGTTGTTGCACCATTAGAAGGAACTTTTTATAGAACAAAAGTTCCTTCTGATAAAGCCATTCAAGTGGGAGATACGGTACAAAAAGGAGCTATTATTGGCTACATAGAATCAATGAAAGTATACAATGCCATAATTTCTGCTCAAAGCGGAAAAATAACAGAAATTTGTATTTCAGACGGAGGAAAAGTAGAAGAAGATGATGTACTGATAAGGGTATTATAAAATTTTGTCTTACTTTTTATAATAAAAGTATAAATTTATGGAAATTCTTGAGCGATTATATAAAATGACGGCATTTTCTGGCTTAATAGAAGAGCCAGAGTCAATGATAATGTATGCAATTGGTTTTTTATTGCTATATTTAGGAATAAAAAAACACTTTGAACCATTGCTTTTAATACCAATAGCCGTAGGCATTTTATTAGCAAACGCACATGGAGCAAACTTAGAAGTGATACAAAATGAGGCTATAACGCACCTTACCATAATAGAAATAGCCAAAGAGTATGGAATAATCAATTTTCTCTACTATTCACTAATAAAAACAGGAGTGTTACCCCCTATCATTTTTATGGGAGTAGGCGCATTAACGGATTTTGGACCCATGTTGCGCAATTTGCGATTGTCATTTTTTGGTGCTGCAGCTCAATTAGGAATTTTCGTAGTACTAATTTCTGCCGTTGCATTTGGAGGGTTTACCCTAAACGAAGCAGCCTCATTAGGAGTTATAGGAGGCGCAGATGGCCCTACTGCTATTTATACAGCTATAATATTAGCCCCACACCTGTTAGGTCCCATTGCCATTGCAGCCTATTCTTATATGGCTTTAGTGCCAGTAATCATACCTTTTGTTGTTAAAATTACCACAACCAAAAAAGAATTGAGAATAAACATGAAAGAGCAAGAAAAGTTGTTCCCATCCAAGACAACTATCAAAAATATGAAACTGTTAAAAATATTCTTCCCAATCGTTATAACAGGTATAGCATCCGTTTTTGTTCCCTCATCCATGCCATTAATAGGCATGCTAATGTTTGGTAATTTAATAAAAGAAATAGGGTCTAATACATCGCGACTTTCATCAGTTGCACGAAATGGTATTCTAAACACTGCTACCATTTTCTTGGGACTTGCAATAGGAGCAACAATGTCAGTAAACACATTTCTTAACACAAAAACACTATTAATAATAGTAGGAGGATTGATTGCATTCTGCATATCTGTTGCAGGAGGCGTCTTTGCTGTTAAAATTCACAACCTGTTTGTCAAAAAGAAAATAAACCCTTTAATTGGAGCAACAGGACTGAGTGCCGTACCAATGGCATCTCGTGTTGCAAATGAAATAGCTCTAAAACATGACCCCTCAAACCATGTTTTACAGTACTGTATGGCTAGTAATATATCGGGAGTAATTGGCTCTGCTGTAGCAGCTGGAGTTCTTATTACATTTTTGTCTTAAAAATATAATTTTATTACAACAAAATTTTTAGAAATACCCTATAGCACTTATTAAAAAAACAAAACTCCCTAACAAACAATACCTTTTTTATTAAAAAAACAAAAAAAACTATTTAAACAAATTTTTTTTTATACTTTTAATTTTTAATTTTAACCTGAGTTTTTTTATATGTAAAAACATACAAAATATATTAATTTGCAATGTATATAATTATTAATTCATGAGTGATTATTCGTATATCTCAAGTGCCAATGCACATTACATTGATAAACTATACAAAAAATATAAAACATCTCCTGAAAGTTTAGACGAAAGTTGGAGAAAATTTTTCGAAGGTTTTGAGTTTTCACTCTCCTACAACCAAGGTAAAGGCAGCAAAGAAATGCCAACAAAGGATATAGGAGTAAGAAATCTAATAGATGCCTACCGAACAAAAGGACATTTAAAGTCAGATACAAACCCTATTAGACCCCGAAGAAACCATCATATACAATTAGACCCTTCTGAATTTGGATTAGATGCCAAAGATCTAAACAGAAAATTTTTTATAGAAAATGGTAACTCTATAGTCAAAACAAACACATTGCAAGATACCATAAACAATTTTAAAAAAGCTTACTTGGGACCTATAGGTTTTGAGTATATGTACATCAAAGATCCAGAAATTGTCAATTGGTTTAAGCAAAAAATAGAGGTGGAATTTTTAAACTTCAAATTCTCTATAGATGAGAAAAAACAAATATTAAAAAAGCTTAACGAAGCAATGGTATTTGAAAATTTTCTACACACAAAATATATAGGACAAAAGCGTTTTTCATTGGAAGGAGGAGAAAATACAATCCCATTCTTAGATTTTGTAATAAAAAACTCCGTGAAAGACTCAGTGGAAGAGATAGTGATAGGCATGGCACATAGAGGGAGATTAAATGTTTTAGCTAACATTATGGGCAAAACATATGAACAAATATTTAGTGAATTTGAAGGAACATATATGCCTGATGATTTGACAATGGGTAGTGGAGATGTAAAATACCATATGGGATATGCTAGCGAATTTAAAGTAAAAAACGGAAAAAAATACCAACTAAAACTCACACCCAATCCATCACACCTCGAAGCTGTAAACCCCGTTGTGTTGGGGTATGCACGCTCTCACATGGAGTCATTATTTAAGAGGAATCCTAAAAAAGTTCTACCCATTTTAATACACGGAGATGCGGCAATAGCAGGGCAAGGAATTACATATGAAATAAGTCAAATGTCGCAATTACCCGGATATAGGGTTGGAGGCACTATACATTTGGTAATTAATAATCAAATAGGTTTTACGACAGATTATGACGATGCCCGAACAAGCATCTACTGTACAGATGCAGCCAAAATTATAAACGCTCCTGTGCTGCATGTTAATGGCGATGATGCAGAAGCTATTGCTTTTTCGGCTAAATTAGCGGTAGAATTTAAACAAAAATTTGGAAAAGATATTTTTATAGACTTGTTGTGTTATAGGCGTCATGGACACAATGAAGGAGATGAGCCAAAATTCACTCAACCAAAGCTATACAAACTGATTTCTTCGCATCCTCCTCCAAGAGAAGTATACTCAAAAAAATTAATTGCCAATGGTGATGTAGAAGAAGCACTTGCAGTGCAAATGGATAAAGAGTTTAGAAATTTGTTGCAAGAACGGCTAAACGAGGTAAAACAAACTCCTTATCCCTACACTCCCGATAAATTAGGGCAAGAATGGCAACAGCTAGCTCCTCCTAAAACTGAAGACTTTGAAAAATCTCCTAACACCTCTATTAGTGAAAAAGCCGTACAAAAAGTATCAAAAGCGCTTACATCACTTCCCGAAAAATTCAAACCCATTAGGCAAATATCAAAATTGATTGATGCTAGAAAAGACTATTTCTTTAGTAAAAAGATGCTGGACTGGGCAAGTGCAGAACTGCTAGCGTATGGTTCGCTATTGCTAGAAAAAAAACTAGTGCGAATATCTGGACAAGATGTAAAAAGAGGAACATTTTCACACCGACACGCCGTGATATTTGATGCAGAAACTAAGCAAGCCTATTGTAATCTTGATCATATAACAAGTGAGAATAAGCAAGAAAAGCTAGAGATATTTAACTCTCTACTTTCTGAGCTTTCCGTATTAGGTTTTGAATATGGTTATGCAATGGCTAACCCAAATGCTCTTGTAATTTGGGAGGCACAATTTGGGGATTTCTCTAATGGTGCACAAGTAATAATAGACCAGTTTGTAACAAGCGCACAAACTAAATGGCAAAAAATGAATGGGCTAGTAATGTTATTGCCTCATGGGTATGAAGGACAAGGGCCTGAACATTCAAGCGCCAGACCTGAGCGATTTTTGCAATTGGCAGCAGAAAACAACATGGTTGTTGCAAATATGACAACTCCTGCCAACTTCTTCCACTTATTAAGGCGGCAAGTTACATGGAAATTTAGAATACCTTGTATTGTTATGTCTCCAAAATCTCTTTTAAGACATCCTGAAGTAATATCACCTATTTCAGAATTTACCAATGGGCATTTTTGTGAGGTAATAGGGATGAAACCATTAACCCTAAGGACGTTACAAAAGTAATATTATGCACAGGAAAAATATATTACACATTAAATAAATTTAGAACAGAGCAAAAAAGAAAGAATGTAGCAATTGTTAGGTTAGAACAACTCTACCCATTTCCAGACAAACAGCTTAAAAAACAATTAGGCAAATATAAGAAAAATGTGGAGTTGCTTTGGGTGCAAGAGGAGCCTGAAAATATGGGTTATGTTTCTTTTATACAAAGACATTTCAAAAAAATCACAAAGTTTGTCTCACGAAAACCAAGTGCCTCCCCTTCAACAGGTTATAAAAAAGTTCATATAAAAGAAGAAATAGAAATAATACAACAAACATTCAATTAAATTGAAAAATATATGAAAGTAGAAAAAAATACCAAGTGTAGGAGAATCTATTAACGAAGTAGTTTTGGGAAAGTGGCTAAAAGAAGAGGGAAGTTACGTAAATATGGATGAGCCCATTTGTGAATTAGAATCAGAAAAAGCAACATTTGAAATTAATGCTGAAAATCCTGGAACATTACACATCAAAGCTAAAGAAGGAGAAACCCTACCCATTGGGAGTACCGTATGTGTCATAGACACAGAGGGAAAGTCTACTGCTCAACACCAACCTAAAAACAACCTGCTCCTCCTTCCAATGATAACATTGAAGATGAAAATAAAAAAAAGAGTAATTACTCAGCAGGGCATCCATCGCCCGCAGCTTCAAAAATGTTATCAGAAAAAGGCATGTCTCCAACACAAATAGAAGCGACTGGAGTAGGAGGAAGAATTACAAAGCAAGACGTTATAATGTCAAATTCTTCAAAAAAATTACCTCAAGAATCCATGCCCAAAGCCCCAAAAGAGGTTACAAAACCTTTTAGCAGAGAAGAAGAAAAGGTAAAAATGACTACGCTTAGAAAAACTATTTCTAAACGACTTGTAGCTACTAAAAATGAGACTGCTATGCTTACCACGTTTAATGAGGTAAACATGAAGCAAGTAATGAGTTTGCGAAAAAAATATAAAGATAAATTCAAAGACAAGTTTGGGGTAAATCTAGGCTTTATGTCCTTTTTTGTAAAAGCATCTTGCATTGCATTACAAGAATGGAAAACAGTAAATGCAAAAATAGATGACAATGAAATTATATATCACAAATACTGTGACATATCCATTGCCGTTTCTACACCCAAAGGGTTAGTTGTGCCCGTTGTCAGAAATGCAGAATCACTTTCATTTAGCGAAATAGAGCAAGAAATATTAAATTTAGCCATTAAAGGGCGAGATGGAAAACTTACAATAGATGAAATGACGGGAGGAACATTTACCATTACTAATGGAGGGATTTTTGGTTCTATGCTCTCCACTCCTATCATCAACGCTCCACAATCTGCCATTCTTGGAATGCATAATATAGTGGAAAGACCTATGGTGGAAAATGGTGAAATTAAGATATGTCCCGTTATGTATTTGGCTCTATCTTATGATCATAGAATAATTGACGGGAAGGAAGCGGTAAGCTTTTTAGTTAGGATAAAAGAAGCATTAGAAGACCCTACAAGACTATTATTAGAGATATAGTATAATTAATAATTGAGCTGTTCACTACTCATAATCAGGCTCATCAACACCCGTCCTTATTTACAAAAATTGAGTAGAGAACGTTGAGGGTAATTAGAAATTTGCAAGTGACAACATAAGTTTACTTGAACAGTTTACCCCCCCAAGTCTGAAAGCAAAGACTAAAATTTATACTTATTCTCTGCTTTGACTTAATAACGTTATTTTTCTAACTATCTATTTTTATTTATATCTTGCCCATACCTACAATAAGTAGAATACAGACAAAGCTACTTTACTTAGCTTACGTAAGAGTTTAATTTGTCTACCAATGCTGCCTTAGATACTACCCCTATTTCTTTATCTATCACCTTACCATTTTTAAAAAATAATAGTGTAGGTATACTTTTTATTCCATGTTCTACGGATGAATTAGGATTAGCATCTACATCAACTTTTCCTATAATTGCTTTATCATCATATTCTTCTGATAGTTGTTCAATAATAGGAGCTATCATTTTGCACGGCCCACACCAAGATGCCCAAAAATCTATCAAGACAACCTTATCTGTGGATATAACTTCATTAAAATTTGAATCGGTTATTTCTATTACTTTTTTCATGCTGTTTTTTATTAATTAGAAACCAAATTTAATCTCTTTCCGCCGCAATAACAAGGATTTTAAACTATTTTTTTTTACATACGGGATTACTAAAATTCTTCTATATTTCTATCTTATAATGTGTCTTTGGTTGATATTTTTTTAATTTTTCTAACAACTCACTGGTTACACCTACCCTTGAGTACTTTCTTGAAAATCCATTTAGTTTAATATTTTTATCTGGAGAGAATACTACCCATTTAAGCTCTGTACTTCCTTGTTTTTCTTGAAATGATTTATCAAAAAATTTAATTAAATCTTCATCCAAGTATGCAAGATTTACCATGATAGATAATGATTTTATACGGCTTAACATGTTTGATAACCTGTCAACCTGTGTTATTTGCGGTTCTACTCTTCTATTATCCTTCCATGTGTTTAATACAAATTTTCCTTTAATAAAAAGGATATCATTTAGTATCATCATTTCTTTAAAATTATTGTAATTGTTTCCAAATAAAGAAAATTGATACAGTCCTCTTTTATCTTCTATTTGCACTAAAGCGTACTGTTTGCCATTTTTACTATGCTTATGTTGCACGCCAGTAATTATCCCTGCAATAGAAAAGCTTTTATGCACCTGTGTCTCCGTTACATTTTTCAAATGGCTAGTGTCATTTTTACAAAAAAGAGAAATTTCCATTTTGAACTCATCTAGTGGATGCCCTGACAAATAAAACCCCACTACTTCTTTTTCTAGCTTCAACTTTTCCATTAGTGTAAAATGCTCAACATTAGGAGCTTCTGGTAACATATCTAGCGATTCTTCTTCCTTACTCCCAAATAATTGGTGCTGTTCTGCTATTTCACCTTGCTTTTTATTTCCATACTTTATGGCTGTCTCCACCAGTGCATAAGCTTGTTTATCTGAGTACAAATACTGTTTTCTATGAAAGCCCTCGAAACAATCAAACGCTCCAGCCATTGCTAAAACTTCAAAAGAACGTTTGTTTACCGTTCTCAAATTAACTCTTTTAGCAAAATCAAATATATTTTTATATTTTCCGTTTGCATTTCTCTCTGCTATCACATTTTGTATAGCAGCATCTCCTGTTCCTTTAATAGCTTTCAAGCCAAACCTTATCTCCTTTTGATTATCTACAGTAAATTCTACATCTGATTCATTAACGTTCGGATTAGAAACCCTCAAACCCATAGCCTGGCACTCTTCCATAAAAAACGTAACTTTTTCTATCTGCGATTGATTGTGAGTAAGCACAGATGCCATATACTCCGCTGGATAATTCGCCTTAAGGTAAGCAGTTTGATAAGCAATAATGGCATAGCAGACAGAGTGTGATTTATTGAAAGCATAAGATGCAAAATCTTCCCAATCGATCCATATTTTTTCTGAAACCTTTAAGTTATAGCGATTATTTTTACAACCTTCTACAAACTTCGGTTTTAACTTTTCTAGCAACTCTTTATTCTTTTTTCCCATGGCTTTACGTAATACGTCAGCTTCACCCTTAGTAAAATTTGCTAATTTTTGAGCCAACAACATTACTTGCTCCTGATATACGGTAATTCCATATGTTTCTCCCAATATCTCCTCCATGTCATCCAATTCATAAGAGACAGGTTCAACACCATTCTTTCGATTGATAAAGCTTGGGATATGCTTCAATGGACCAGGGCGATAAAGGGCATTCATGGCTACCAAGTCTTCTATTTTGTTTGGCTTTAAATCTTTAAGGTATTTTTGCATACCAGAAGACTCAAACTGAAAAATTCCGTTGGTTTCTCCCCGTTGGAATAGTTCAAAAGTCCTTTTATCATCCAAAGGAATGCTATCTACATCCAATGCAATATTTTGAGTTGTTTTTATATTATTTATGGCTGTTTTTATAATTGTTAAGGTCTTTAAGCCCAAAAAGTCCATCTTTAAAAGCCCAGCACTCTCCATGACACTATTGTCAAACTGTGTCACATTCAAATCCGAATCTTTTGCAACACTTATAGGCACATAATCAGTTATTGTTCTGGGTGTAATAACCACTCCACAGGCATGTACTCCCACATTACGAATAACTCCTTCAATAGCTTGAGCCTTACGTAATACTTCTGCTCCTTTGGAGTCCTCTTCTTGCAATATTTGTCTTAATTCAGGAGTCTCTTTAAGTGCTGTTTCAAAAGAAATTCCTGGTTTAAATGGCACAAGCTTTGCAATCCTATCAGCCTCGCTCAAAGGAACTTCCATTACTCTTGCACAGTCTCTTATTGCTCCACGGGGTGCCATGGTACCATATGTAGTAATTTGCGCTATTTTATCCTCTCCATACTTCTCTACTACATAGTCTATTACCTTTTGCCTTCCTTCATCATCAAAATCAATATCAATATCTGGTAGGGATATTCTATCTGGATTAAGAAAGCGCTCAAATAGTAAGTTATATTTTAACGGATCTACATTAGTAATACTGATGCAATAGGCTACTAATGAACCAGCAGCAGAGCCTCTTCCATTTCCTACTAAAACGCCCATTTCTCTTGCTTTGGCAATAAAATCTTGGACAATTAAAAAATAGCCTGGGTATCCTGTATTCTCTATGATTTTAAGCTCAAAATCAAGCCTCTCTTTTATTTTTTCATCAATGCTGTTATTATATCGCTTTTTTACTCCTTCATATGCTAAATATCTTAAATATTCATTTTCATTTTTGTGCTCGACTGGGATAGAAAATTTTGGAAGCAAAACTTCGCTTGTTAACTTATATGTCTCAACTTTATTCAATAGTTCTGATATGTTGCTGATAGCATGTGGAATATCTTTAAATAGCTCTCCCATTTCTTCTGAAGTTTTAAAGTAATACTCCTCATTTGGAAAACCATATCTACATCCTCTGCCAATGCCAATAGGGGTAGATAGCACCTCCGCTTCTTTGATACATAATAATGTGTCGTGATGTTTTGCATCCTCTTTATCAAGATAAAACACATCATTAGAGGCTATAATTTTTACATTATATTTTCCTGCGAAATTGAGTAAAACTTCATTTATCCTTTCTTCTTCTTCAAGTCCATGGCGAATAATTTCTAAATAAAAGTCTTCTCCAAATACATCAAGCCACCATTTTAGAGCCTCTTCCGCTTTGTGTTCGCCTTGATTCAAAATTATATTCGGTATTTCTCCATATGTATTCCCAGAAAAGGCTATCAAATTGTCTGAATATTTTTTTATAAGCTCTTTATCTATACGAGGATAAAGCCCATAAAGCCCTTCTGTGTACCCCAAAGAGCTTAATTTTGATAGGTTCATGTACCCATTCTTATTTTTCGCTAAAAGCAACTGTTGAAACTTTCTATCAGGTGCGTCTTTAGTAAATTTGGTTTTTTTTCGCTCTTCAGCTACATAAAACTCACAACCTACTATTGGCTTTATTTTTGCAGACAATGCTTCCTCTACAAATAAAAATGCTCCCATCATATTGCCCAAATCGGTGATTGCCACCGCTGGCATTTTTAATGATTTTGCTTTCTCTACTAACTTTTTTATTTTTACTGTAGACTGCAAAATAGAGTATTGCGTATGTACGTGTAGGTGAGCAAAATCACTTTTAGAGACTACATTTGAGCCATTACCTTTTCTTACAATAGGAGTTTTTTGAGCATTATTATTTGTTTGATTTGAAATGTTTGTAGCAACTAATGATGGGGAAGTGTATGAAATTTCATTAATGGGGGTAGCGTCATTGGGGGGGATTATTTTTTTATCTATCAACCCAAAAAAGCATTTTGCTGTAGCTTCTGTGTCAAAAGAAGCATCATGAGCTTCATCAAACTTTTCACCAAATAACTTCACATATAACTCTATGAGTGTAGGCCATTTGTATTGTCCTTTCTTGCCTCCTGATAGTGCACAAAAATCAGTAGACACCAACTTAGTGTCTAATTTTTTTTTGTCAAATAACGTTGACTCTAAGGACATGCGAATAAGCTCTGCTCCTACTACATTTAAATCAAAGTCAATATTGTGCCCTATTACCAACTCTGTTTGTTGAAGATCTTTTAAAAAATATGAAAGGACCTCTGTTAGTTCTTTGCCCTCTTGCAGTGCTCGATTTGTGGAAATTCCATGTATTTTTTCCGAATTATAGGGGATTGTAAAACCATCAGGTTTAACAATAAAATTTTGAACACTGAGCAAATCACCCTTGTGATTATGTAACTGCCATGCTAATTGCACTAAACGTGGCCAGTTATCTACATCAGAACAAGGAGCATTATAATTCCTAGGCAATCCTGTTGTCTCTGTGTCAAATATTAAATACATGGGTTTTAATGGTTAAAGTATTTTAGTGATTTCATTCCAAACAACACATAGAATTAGCTATTGGATGTTGTAAGAATGTTCACAGTAAACCTTCTCACAAAAATAAAAATTCTTGCTATAAAACCAAATTTAACCTATTAATAGGCTAAAAAGCAGAATATATAGCGGAATACTTAAAAAGTTTCTTTTAAGCAAAAAAACCTTTCCATTTCGAAAAAAAGGTTTTTTGCCCTTGGCTATCAGGGTTAGGTTGAAAGTTGGAGGAGTTTTTTAGCTCTTCTAACATTTCTTTTTCTTTTTTGCTAACCTTGGGAGGCGTCCATACATTTGTATAAATTAACTGGCTGCCTATATATCCTGTTTGAAGATTTTTGATGCCTTTATTTTTAAGACGTAATATTTTTCCACTTTGTGTTCCTGGCTGAAGGTTTATTTTTACCTTTCCATTTAAAGTAGGTACTTCTACTTCACCTCCTAATGTGGCATCGACAAAGTTTACAAGTAACTCATAAACTACATCATTTCCATCCCGTTTAAACAAAGGGTGCTCTTTTTCCTCTATAAGGATAAGCAGATCGCCGCATCCGCCTCCAAATGGAGCATAATTTCCTTTATCTGCCATAGAGAGCTGCATTCCTTCTTCTACGCCTGCGGGGATTTTTGCATTTATTACCTCTTTTTTGCTTATTAATCCAGAGCTATCTACCCCTGGTGGTCGCTTGTCTACTACTTTTCCTGTGCCACTACACAAACCGCATGGGGAAGTTGTTGCTACTGTTCCCAAAATGGTATTAGATACCCTTCTTACTTGTCCTGACCCTTGGCATTTTGTGCAAGATTTGTAAGTAACGCCTTCAGCTGGTACAAGCCTATTTATCTTCAACTTTTTTTCTACACCTTTAGCTACTTCTTCTAATGAAAGTTTGATTTTAATTCTTAAATCGGATCCTTTGTAATGTGTCCTATGGCGCTGTTGTTGCCCTCCTCCAAAAAAGAAATCTCCAAAAGGATGTCGTCCACCAAAAATATCTCCAAAATTAGAAAATATATCGTTTATATCGCTAAATCCTCCTCCCCCCATGTTTGCTTTAGTGCCTGCGTGTCCAAACTGATCATATTGCCTTCGTTTGTTATCATTACTCAACACTTCATAGGCTTCTGCTGATTCCTTAAATTTTTCTTCAGCAGCTTCATTGCCAGGGTTTTTGTCAGGGTGATATTTTAAAGCAACTTTCCTGTATGCTTTTTTTATTTCATCAGCAGTTGCGGAGCGCTTTACTCCCAATATTTCATAATAATCTCTTTTTGCCATTATTTCTTTTGTCCTATAACTACTTTTGCAAACCGTATAACCTTGTCATTGAGAAAGTACCCTTTTTCTACTATATCTATAATTTTTCCTACCAAATCTTCGTCATCTACAGGAAATTGGGAAACTGCTTCATGAAAATCTGCATTAAAGCTATCCCCTTTTTTTGTTCCCATTAGCTTTAGTCCATTTTTTTGAGTTATATTGGCAAACTTCTTGTGTATCAATTCGAAACCCTCTAACAAGGGTTCTATATTCTCGATTTCTTGTTTAGATTTTTGAGCCCTCTCGAAATCGTCTATTACAGGTATTAAATCTTGCATTAACATTTCGGTTGCTGTTCCTATTAGTTTTAAATTCTCCTTGGCTACCCTTCTTTTATAATTATCAAATTCAGAGTATAGCCTTAAGTATTTATCTTTTAACTCATTAACCTCTGCCTTAATTTCTTCTTTTGCACATTGTTTCTTTTTCACTTTTTCTTTTTTCTCCACGCTTTCTTTATTGTCTTGTTTGTCCAAAAGTGTTTTATCTTCATTTTTTTTATGAAATTCTTTTTCTTTCATATTTTTTCTTTTTAGTTGAAATACTGTTTTACTTATTTACTACAATTTTTTTGCCATAACGACATTTTTAATTTAATAGGACATAATTGCAGATTATATTGTCAAACAAGTGACAAAATTACTCATTTTATTCAAATAATAATAACTTTATGACTAAAAAACATCTATAAAGTGTTTTAGTTGGGGAAATTTTTGCCCTGTAATGGAGATGACGTCAAACCGAATGTTTTTGTTCCAATTTAGCTGCCGTATGTATTCTTCAGCAACTTGATAAATATTTTCTGCTTTTCGCTTATCTACAGCATCTTCGGGGAACCCATATTTATTGTTTTTTCTTGATTTAACTTCCACAAATACTAACGTATCATGTTGGGTAGCAATAATATCTATCTCTTTCCTGTCAAACACATAATTTTGCTCTAAAATTATGTAATTTCTTTTTACTAAAAAATCACTAGCTAGTGCTTCTCCCTTATTGCCAAATTTTTTCTTATCCACTTTTTTTAGTATTTTAAACGCAGTTATGCTACTTCCATTTCAAACATGTTGGATAGATGTTTTTTTATCTTTTGCTCTACTTCCTTTTGCTCTATCTTTCTTTTAAGTTGCACCTGCATTGAGGTAACAGATTTGTCAGAAATACCACAAGGAATAATGTATTGAAAGTAGTCTAAATTTGTGTTTATATTCAAGGCAAACCCATGCATAGTTACCCAACGGCTTGTCTTCACTCCTATAGCACAAATCTTTTTAGGACCTTCCTTTTTGTTGTCAACCCAAACTCCCGTCAAACCTTTAATAGTGTTTGCTACAATACCATATTCTTTTAGTGCGCCAATAATTGATAACTCCAATATTCTGACGTACTTATGCAAATCGGTGAAAAAATTATCTAAGTCTAAAATTGGATACCCAACAAGCTGCCCTGGTCCATGATAAGTAATATCTCCTCCCCTATCTGTGTTAAAAAAAGATATCTTATTGCGCTTCATTTCTTCAGAGTTTATTAACAAGTGTTTCTTATTTCCATTTCTACCCAATGTGTATACATGATTATGCTCGCAAAATAACACGTAATTGTTTGTTTTTTTGTGTCTTTGGGTGGGAGGGAATTTACGATTATCAAGCTTTGTTTTCACAATACCATCTAATAATTTTTTTTGATATTCCCAAGCGTCTTTAAAATCAATTAACCCCAAATGTTCAAAATGTACTACCCTGTTTATGTTCATCTCTTTACGATATTAAGGAATGTATACCTCTAGGATTTTCGTTGTTTCAGTGCTTAACAACGTTATTGATTTGAAACACGCAGAAATAAGTATCACTTCTCCTTTTTGCAGTTGAGTGTCACTGCAACCCTCTATTTTTAGTGTACACTTTCCTTCCACACAGACCAATGCAACAAAGGAGTCTAACAAATAATAGTCTCTTATTATTTGCCTGTCAAAAAATATTCTATTTGTTTCAAAGTATTGGCACTTAACTACTTTTTCTATATTATTTCTTTTTTCTTTTAATGCTATTTTAGAACTTTTACAATGCTGAAAATCAATAGCATCAATGCTTTCCTCAACATGCAGCTGTCTTTTATTTCCATTACCATCTACCCTATCAAAATCATAGATCCTATATGTAATATTGGAGGCTTGTTGAATTTCAGCAAGCATAACACCTTTGCCTATTGCATGAACGCATCCCGCAGGAACAAAAAATGCATCATTTGCTTTTGTCTTTTCATAATTAAGAATTTTCGACAGTGAGTTATGTTGAAGTGCCTGTATGTAGTCATTTTTTGTTACGGATTTATTAAATCCTACTGCCAATCGTGCATTTTCATCTGCTTGCATAACATACCACATTTCTGTTTTTCCAAAGGAGTCATGTCGCTTATAAGCTAATTTGTCATCTGGATGCACTTGTATGGATAAATCATCACGGGTATCTATGAATTTGACTAATAAAGGAAAGGTATTCCCAAACTGTTGATATACTTTTCCTCCTAATATCTTATCTTTAAAAAGGCTGATTACTTCATTTAGTTTTTTGCCTTGAAGCTCCCCTTCTAAAACAGTAGATATATTGTTTTTTCTCCTGATAGTTCCCAAGTTTCTCCGCAATTCTGTAAAGGGGAAAAATCCTTATTTAAAAGAGTTTTCACCTTGTCCCCTCCCCAAATTCTCTCTTTAAATATACTTTTAAACTTTAAAGGATATAAGTTCATTTAATTATGCAAACAGCCTTGTTAATAGAAATTTTAAAATGCAAGTTATAAAAATATTAGGGATTTTTAAAAAATGATTGCTAATAGTGTTTCAATGAAACTTAACATATTTTTTCCACTTTTGTAAAGCTTGATCAAAGTCATCAGGTAGTTGAGATTCAAAAAACATTTTTTGTTTAGTAATAGGGTGTAAAAAGCCCAATGTTTTAGCATGCAGTGCTTGCCTTGGAATAATTTTAAAACAATTTTCTACAAAGGTTTTATATTTTGAAAACACTGTGCCTTTTAATATTCTATTCCCTCCATACACTTCATCATTAAAAATAGGATGTTTTAAATGTTTAAAGTGTGCTCTTATTTGGTGGGTTCTTCCCGTTTCTAAATTACACTTTACCAAAGAGATATACTTTATTTCTTTTAGCACCTCATAGTGCGTAATTGCTGTCTTTCCTACTGTTGCATCATCAACGGCTAATATTATTCGTCTATCTTTAGGATGTCGCATTAAATTTGCTGTAATTACTCCTTGTTTTTTTTCAATTTCCCCCCACACTAAGGCATAGTAGGTCCGTTGCACGGTATGTTCAACAAACTGCTGAGCAAGTCCATATATTGTATCTTCATCTTTTGCTATAACCAAAAGCCCTGATGTGTTTTTGTCTAGCCTATGCACCAACCCTGGTCGTCCTTTGTTACCTTCAAGCTCAGGTAAAGTACTAAAATGGTAGAGCAAAGCGTTAACCAAAGTACCTGTCCAGTTTTCATAAGCCGGGTGCACCACCATTCCTGCAGGTTTGTTGACTACCAACAAATGTTCATCTTCATATACGATGTCAAGAGGAATATTTTCTGCAACAATCTCTTGATTTCTAGGAGGGTTGGGCAACATTACCCTTATATCGTCATTTGGCTTTACCTTGTAGTTAGATTTGACAGGGGCACCATTTACCAATATAAAATTAACCTCAATGGCTTTTTGTATTTTATTGCGTGAAGTATTTGGTACTCTATCCAACAAAAACTTATCAATCCTCAAAGGTTGTTGCTTTGGATCGGTAATTATTTTATAGCGCTCAAAGAGTTCATCTTTTTCCATTAGAAAAATATGTCATGTTTACAAATACTTTTTTAAAACGCTTTCTACTCCTGATAAGTATGATGTACCAAATAAATTTACATGTACCATATAAGGATAGATATTGTGTATGCCTACACGTTCATTAAAGTTTTTTTCTGTTGGGTAAACGCTTTGATATTCATTATAAAATATTGAGGGAAATCCTCCAAACATTTGAGTAAAAGAGAGTTCCATTTCTCTATTCCCATAATAAATAGCTGGGTCAATTAAGCATACTTTTCCATTATTACCACATATTACATTGCCGCTCCACAAGTCGCCATGTAATAAAGAGGGGTTTTCATTGGGCAGCAAATTTTCCAATTTATTATAAAATGTTCTGTATTTTTTGGTAAAGACACTGTCTACAAGCCTACTATCAGCAGCTAATTTTAACTGTGGCTCTAATCTCTGATTAACAAAAAAATCTACCCAATCATTATGAAAGTGATTATATTGTGGCAGGCTGCCAATATAATTATCATACTCTAATCCAAATTGTTTGTTTTTGCATTTTTTATGCAAATTTGCCAATGATCTTCCAAAATCTTTCCAATAATCACTTACTTGTGGCTGAGGGTTTATAAACTCCATCAATAAAAAAGCTTTGCTATCTATTACTCCAGATTTATATGTTTTTGGAATACTTAATTCGCCTGCCTTCCGAAGCAATGCTAAACCCTTTTCTTCTGTTTGAAACATCTGATAGTATAATTCACTATCCTGCCATTTCAAGAAATAGCATCCCTCCTCTGTTGTTAGTTTAACGGCATTATTAATGCATCCACCAGATACAGAGTCTATTTTTTTGATGTTAACACTCTCTTTTTGGTCAAAAGCATCATTTAAAACCTGGTTGAAAAAAGAATTAGTACCCATGGATTTGATTTTTAAAATATTGTATTTTACAAAAAAAGGAAACTATAAACAAAATAGTCCCCCTTTACAATTTTTTATATTGAATAAAAATCGTATCACTAAACCACTCTGCTCTTCAAACGTATCTATTGAGTTATGAAGCCTTCTTTACTGGTTCTTTGCTCTCACCCATTTTAGAGTGCTTACATTCTGATTTTTCTCCTTCTGATTTTTTGCAAGACTTCGATTTTTTGCAACATTTAGACTTTTTTCCTTCTGATTTCTTACAGCATTCAGACTTTTTCTCGCACTTAGCATCTTTATCTGATCCTTTGCATTTATGTTCCTTATCACTGTCTCCATCATGATGACAGGCAGCTGAAGATGCTTTCTCTCCTGTAACGTCGCTACTTTTTTTACACTTTCCGCCGCAGTCAAAAAGTAGGGTGAGTACCATTATTGTACAAATTGATAGTATTAATCTTTTCATAAATTTAAATTGTTTTAAGGTTATTAATTACTTTTGCTATAGTTTATGTTCTTTTATAAGATGATCTAGAAGTTTTGAACACGAGCGATCTAACATTCTATACACTTTTTCAAATCCATCGATACCTCCATAGTAAGGGTCAGGAACATCTCTTCCCTTGCCTTCTACATCAAAATACCGCATTTTTAGCACTTTTGCAATTTCTTTTTGCCTATCTCTATCTAATGCATTAATATCATTAAGGTTCTTATCATCCATAGCAATAATGTAATGAAATTGATAAAAATCATCCTTATTGACTTGCCTTCCATAATGCTCTAACTCAATGTTATACTTTAACGCTATGTTTATAGAACGCGTATCTGGTGCGTCTCCCACATGCCACGATGATGTCCCTGCCGAATCACAATGTATTGCTTCGCTAAGCTTTTTATCATTTACCATAGCCTGAAATACTCCTTCTGCCAATGGTGACCTGCAAATGTTTCCCAAGCATACAAATAAAACTTTAATCATTTTTCAATTTAACTTCTTTTTCACAAAAACTTTTACAAAAATAACAATATTATTTCTTTTTTATAATGTTAATAATTATTTTTCACAAGTATTAGTGCTTTTTACCTTGTTGAGTGATAAAAATTGTTTCCAAAATAGGGTGTTCGGAACTGGTGCTATAATAGACATTTTTTTGTTTGCAACAGGATGGGGAAAAACCAACTCGCGCGAGTGTAAACTAATGCTTGCATCACTATTAGGTTTTGGATAGTTATACTTTAAGTCTCCACATATGGGACTGCCAACATAAGATAATTGTGCTCTTATTTGGTGAGAACGTCCCGTAATGAGACGTATTTGCAAAAGATAGCACGAGTTCAATTTTTCCAAAATATTATAAAATAAAATAGCTCTTTGAAAACCCTCGCGCTGATGAGGTGACGTTATTACTCTATTTCTTTTTGTATCCTTTTTGAGCCAATGTGTTAATGTTCCTTTTTTTTCGGGTAGTGGATTTTTTGTAATTGCCCAATATCCTTTATATATATCTCTATTTTTAAATACTGTGTTTAATCTTGATAATGCCTTTGAGGTTTTTGCTAACAAAATTCCGCCACTTACAGGGCGATCTAATCTATGCACCAACCCTAAAAATACATTTCCGGGTTTATTATATCGCTTTTTGATGTATTCTTTGGCAACATCTATTACTGAGGCATCTTTCGTTGCATCAGGTTGTGATGGCATTCCTGCGGGTTTGTTTACGACCAGCAAATGGTTATCTTCATATAATATGTCAATATACTTATGCCTCATTTGAGATGTTATTATTTTCAAAAGATATTTATCTTAGGTCAAAAAATAGAGTTATTTTAACAGCCAAGTGTTTAGATTTATTTCTTTTTCATTGGGAAGTTTTACCATTAGGTCTATAATTTTCCCATGCTCATTAAATTTAGGTAAAATTACAGGGTACGTTCCTAAAAAACTTACTCCTTGCCAATCAGCAGATGTGGTATCCGCTAGTGGAAGTATTGCCAAGCTATAATCAGAATTCTTAGTACTATCAGCAAATCCCAATTGCCAGCTGCACCACTTAAAATTTAATGCTTCATTGGTTGCTAAAAAAATAAATCTGTCATTTTCTCTTATCTTTCGCTTAATTTCATGTAGTGTCCCGTGATTAGAATAATCTATGATTTCTTCATCTAACCAGTCTACAAAAATGCTGTACTTCAAACTTTTTAATAATGCAATGGCTTGTCTAAAAGATTGTTGGTCAGTTAAGTGATTATAGCAAAAAAACACGCTTACTTTTTCATACTTTCGCATGTCTAAAAACATATCTTTTTGAGCCTCCAAAAAGGTTTGTGTTACATTGACAAAGTACACATTAACGCGAAGGGTTTCCTTGGTTAAAAACTCAATCATTAGGTTTTTTGTATTCTAAATAACATCTTTAGAGGCTTTTAGTGCCTTTTCAGCTAAGCTTTTCTTAAATTCTATTAAGTTTTCTTCTATTTCTTTGTTTGCTATGCTAATAATTTGTGCGGCAAGAATACCCGCGTTTCTTGTGCCATCAACTGCTACTGTTGCTACTGGCACTCCCGAAGGCATTTGCACTATTGATAATAAGGAATCCCATCCATCTATAGAGTTTGAAGATTTTATAGGGACGCCTATTATTGGCAATGTAGTAAATGCTGCTATTACTCCTGGCAGGTGTGCAGCTCCTCCAGCTCCTGCAACTATTACTTTTACTCCTCTACTCTTAGCTGTTTTAGCATACTCTGCCACTACTTCAGGTGTTCTATGTGCTGATGCTACTTTTATTTCATATTCTATATTCAATTCCTCCAATACGTTAGCGACTTCCCTCATTTTAGGCAAATCCGACGTACTGCCCATTATTATTCCTACAATAGGTTTCATAATTAATTAATTATTTTTATTTAAAACTATTTTTCTTTCTAATTAGCAAACTGCTCTAATTCCGTTAGCTGTATTTTATTTTCATACAGGGCTCTTCCTAATATTACTCCTGATGCTCCTATGTCTCTTAGTTTTTTAACATCATCTATGTCTCTAACTCCTCCTAAAGAAAATACTTGCAGGTTAGGAAATTTTTTCACAACTTCCTCGCATAAGTTAAAATTTGGTCCTTCCATTACTCCATCTCTGTCCACATCTACCAACTTAATACTTTTACACCTCTCTAAAAAATACTCTATATGTTCTAAAAAGTCAATGGCTTTTTTAGGGCGCTTCATTCCTTTTCTAATGTATATTTGTCTTCCTAAAACATCTACTCCTAATGTTATTTTATCGCCCGTGTAGGAAACTATCCATGAACTTAAGGCTTCCTTTTTGTATATTGCAATACTGGCAACTGTTACACACATAGCTCCAAACTCAAATACTCTAACAAGATCTCCATCTGTTTCTATTCCACCTGCAAAATCTACCTCTATATTTGTGTGTTGTACTATTGTTTGTAATAATTCATAGTTTTTGGGTGTTCTTTTTTCTACGCCATCAATATCAAAAAAATGTAACGAATCTATGCCATGGTCTTTAAAGAGCTTTGCTAAGCTAATGGGATCTACGTTATTATAGACGTTAGCTACTTTTCCTTGCTTTATTAATACAACTTGTTTTTTATATAGATTTATTAAAGGAATAACTTTAAACATATTTCCAATTTAAATTATGTTAGTGCTTATTAAACATATGGCTTGAAGTAAGAATTTAACGCAAGTTACATTTTAACAGAAGAAACAAAAAAGAGGGTATTTTTTATCTATAATATCAAAGTTCCAAGCTTTAGAACAAAAAGAAAGTTATTAAAGTAGTATTAAAAATTAACTTGTTCTATGCCTTTAATTTTATTTTTCATATTTGGTAATTGAATATAATTTTTATACTTTTGCAAGAATTATTTCTTACGCTACGCTGTATATTTATACAGTATTGTGACTATAATTTAAAATACTAAGACAATTAATTAATTTCAAACTTATAAGGTTGCTATGAAAGAAAAAGGTTCTATCTCAATTAATGTGGAAAACATATTTCCTATTATCAAAAAATTTCTTTATTCTGACCATGAAATATTCTTAAGAGAATTGTATCAAATGCTGTAGATGCATGCCAAAAGCTGCAAAAATTAGCTTCTATGGGTGAGTACAAAAATGAGTTAGGCGAGATGAATATAGAAGTAAAGGTCAGCAAAGAAAATAAAACGATTACGATAAGTGATAAAGGTGTTGGGATGACCGCAGAGGAGATAAAAAAATACATTAATCAAGTTGCTTTTTCTGGGGCTAAAGAGTTCATAGAAAAATATAAACAACAAGGAGAAGGTACACAGATAATAGGTATGTTTGGTTTGGGTTTCTATTCTGCTTTTATGGTGTCTAAACGAGTGGAAATTATTACAAAATCATATAAAGATGACCAAGAAGCCATTTTGTGGACATGTGATGGTTCGACAGAATTTGAAATTTCAAAAGCAACGAAGCCTACACGAGGCACTGATGTAATATTGCATATAGATGATGATTCTGAGGAGTTTTTACAAGAGCATAAAATAGGCGAGATTTTGCAAAAATATTGCAATTTCTTACCAATACCTATCATTTTTGGAGAAAAGGAAGTGACGGAAAAGGACGAAAAAGGCAAAGAGATAAAAGTTAAAAAAGCCAATACAATCAACAATCCATCGCCTATTTGGGTTAAATCGCCCAGCAGCCTAAAAGATGAAGACTATCTGCAGTTTTATAAAGAGTTGTATCCTTACTCCGAGCCTCCCCTATTTTGGGTTCATCTCAATGTAGATTATCCTTTTAACTTAACAGGTATACTATATTTTCCCCGTATAAAAGATGACCTAAACTTTAATAGGGATAAAATAAAGCTTTTTTCAAGGCAAGTTTTTATCACAGATGAAGTAAAAGAAATCGTCCCTGAGTTTTTGACCTTGCTACACGGGGTGTTGGATTCTCCTGATATACCACTAAATGTATCAAGAAGTTTTCTACAATCAGATAGTAATGTGAAAAAAATCAACCGACATATAACTAAAAAAGTTGCAGATAAACTTGAAGAACTGTTTAAAAAAGACAGAGCAGAGTTTGAAAAGAAATGGAATGATATAGGCATGTTTGTTAAATATGGAATTATTAGTGAGGAAAATTTCTTTGAAAGAGCTAAAAAATTCACACTACTTGAAAGCATTGATAACAAGTTTTATACGGTAGACGAATACAAAAAACATGTTGAGAAAAATCAAATTGACAAAAATGGAGTATCTGTCTATCTATATACTACCAACGAAAAGCAACAGGATACTGCCATACAGTCCGCCAAAAAACAAGGGTACGACGTGTTGAGGTTTGATAACATGATAGACAATCATTTCATTAATAACATTGAAGCGAAACTTGAAAAAATATCATGGAAACGGGTAGATTCTGCTTCTATAAGCAAGTTAATAGAGAAAGAAGACTCTTTAAAAGAGAGCGTGTTAAGTGATAAAGAGAAAGAAAAAGTAAAAAAACTATTTGAAGGGATTAATGATACTCAAAGGGCATCTGTTCAAATAGAGCCACTGCCGACAACAGAACTTCCTGTAACAGTAGTTTTTCCTGAATTTTTTAGACGCATGAGAGACATGTCAAGTATGACAAGTAAAACAAAAAATGCATTTCCTGAACAGTATGAAGTAGTGGTAAATGCTAATCACCCTACTATTCAAAAAATGCTGAAAACAGAAAATGAGGAAGAGCAAAAACAGTTGGTAGGGCAAGTATACGAATTAGGGCTCTTGGCTCAAAACTTACTTACAGGCAACAGATTAACTAAGTTTATTCATAAAAACATTGATTTCATAAATAAGCTATAACTTTACAAAATGACCATTCTGTAAAATAGAAACCATGTCATAAATATCTGTCTGTAAGCAAAAATCTATATCTTTTTCTATTTTTAATTTTATACGTCGCTCATGATTAGGAGAAGTTTGTAAAAACCTTTTCAAATTATGTTTAACTTTCAAATATAATTCTAATGCCATTAATGAAGAATCATCCTCAATGGCAAACATATCTTGCAGTGCTTCTACTAAAGCACCAGCAAAAACAGTATCTTCTACATTTACAGTCCCTTTCCAACCTGAGCAAAACAATAGTATGTCATTAGAATGATTTCTAATAAAATCTACTGTTGCTTGTAAATTCAAGAAACTTCCCGCAAGAATCTCTTTTGCTTCTATTGATTTTACTACTGCTTGCGTTCCATTAGTTGTAGTAAAGGCTATTTTTTTGTTTTTCAACTCTTTATCCATATAGGCAAAGGGAGAGTTTCCTAAAGAAAACTCTTTTACCTGCTTTCCCCCACGTTCTGCCCCTGTTATGTATCCTTTTTTTCCCCATTCTTCACACTCTTCTAATGTTGCAACAGGCTTGAAGGCTTCTATTCCATGAGCAAGTCCAGTGACAATAGTAGATGTTGCTCTAAATATATCTATTATTATTACTGTTTTCCCTTTAAAATCAAAAAGTTTGGATATTTGAGGGGTTAATAGTGTCTTT
>JAQGDQ010001355.1:0-44945 GCA_030141605.1 Tubiluchus corallicola
GAATAGAATAGAATAGAATAGAATAGAATAGAATAGAATAGAATAGAATAGAATAGAATAGAATAGAATAGAATAGAATAGAACAAGCGTAGAAGACATATAAGCTACGTCAATGTGATTAATACAAAACAGAACTGCACGTAGTATAGAATAGAATAGAACAGAACAAACGATAATAGAACAGAACGGAATAGTACGAAACAGAACAGAAAAGATCGTAGAGCAACGGAACAGAACAGAAGGCAACAGAACAGAACATAACGCAATGGAACGGAACGGAACAGAACAGAAGGCAACAGAACAGATTGGAACGTAATGGAACGCAACGGAACAGAACAGTAATGGAACGCAACGGAACAGAACAGAACAGAAGAGATCGGATCGTAACGGAACGCAACGGAACAGAACAGAACACAACAGACTAGAAATCTATTATTTAGTTGAATACGTAAAAACCTGTTATTTCTATTACACTCCAAGAGTAGCCAGAATTCACAGAAAATGTTAGTTGATATTATAAATGAAAAAACGGAAGTAAAGCAGCGTATTGTGAAAATAACAACATAATCACAACATAACAATACAACAAATACAACATAATCACAATGCATCGTACTAAAATCGTTCACTGACTATAGGAAAAACTTTAGCAGGAAACAAAGATCTAGAAATACTAACAATTGTTTGTAAGCTAATTAATAAATATTTTCTAAACAGGAGGAAGGTATAGAATTTTGTATTTATAAAATTGGATTGTTAACTTTCTTATGAATTTTAGTGAGTTGAACGTGTATGTAAAGTTGGGTTTATGACATACATCAGTTTTTCGTGTTGTTTGTTAATGTGCTACGTAACATCTTGTTCATACAATTGTTTTGACTGGTTCTTTGTAATTAATTAATGACAGCATAATTTTGCTAATGTACAGTACGTTCACACAATAAATTATAAATTGTAATAAAAAGTAATTTAGATGAATTGTCGAACACTTACCGTGCGTGCAAAACAGGCATCCAGAATTCACAAAATTCACAAACGCTGCTTGCACCACCTTGCCGGTACTAAGTACAGATCACTCAAACGGTCAACTAAGCGGGCCAATGCCGAGGGGGAGGCCTTTATATTCCCTCTTCATCTGATCTTTATCTTCGTTCCACTTTAGACCGGCAACTCTGAAATTCTAGTAAATCAAAGGAGATTTGCAAAACCAGGAGAAAAAGAATTCATGGTACCAAGGACACACTCGTCTAGGATTGTGGATCTTGCAAAGTCGGTGAGGTATTAAGTTGGGATTGTTTTGTCTCGTTCCGATGACCATCAAAAACAGTTGGGTTCTCTCGAGTGTAGAACACGTGTTTTAATTAATGAATAATTTTCACGAATCGTTACAGATTCAGTCTAGAAAATGTTTATGATGGCCTATTAATGGCGTTATGTTTTGTAACTCTGCGTCTTTCATTTGCACATTGAACGGAATGGAACGGAAGAGAACAGAACAGAACAGAGAGAACAGATGGGAGCAGAACGAACCAGAACAAAACGGAACGGAACAGAACAGAACAGAGCAGAACACAGAGCAGAGCAGAACAGAAGAAAACAGAAAAGAACACAACAGTATAGAACACAACAGAACAGAAAAGATCGGAACGTAATGGAATGCAATGGAACGGAATAGAACAGGACAGGGGAGAACAGGAGAGGACAGGACAGGACAGAACAGAATAGAAGAGAACAGATAGGAACAGAACAAAACAGAACAGAACAGAACGGAATGGAACAGAGCAGAAAGGAACGGAACGGAATAGAACAGAACAGAACAGAGCAGAACACAGAGCAGAGCAGACCAGAACACAAGAAAACAGAACAGAACACAACAGAACAGAAAAGATCGGAACGTAATGGAATGTAATGGAACGGAATAGAACAGGGAAAAGGAGAGGAGAGGACAGGACAGGACAGGACAGGACAGGACAGGACAGGACAGGACAGGACAGGACAGGACAGGACAGGACAGGACAGGACAGAACAGAACAGAACAGAACAGAACAGAACAGAACAGAACAGAACAGAACAGAACAGAACAGAACTGAACAGAACAGAACAGAACAGAACAGAACAGAACAGAACAGAACTAAACAGAACATAGTTTGCATAGTTATGTAAAACTCAAAAGAAAGGCGAAGAATCTCGTGTAGCTGAGCTTATTTTAATATTTGGGGAAAAATGTACAGGACGTTCAGCAAAGAAGTTGTGATAAGTGCCTCGTGTAATTAGCAAAATCAATTTAAATTCGTCATCGCTTCACGCTTGGGCGTTCCAATTTTGAGCGAAAAATGACGTCATCCGGTTACTTTTCTGCAATGTATACTTTATGTATACATGTATACTTTATGTATGCTTTTTTGCACTGTATCTTTATGTATGCTTTTTTTGCAATGTATACTTTATGTATACATGTATACTTTATGTATGTTTTTTTGCAATGTATACTTTATGTATACATGTATACTTTATGTAGGCTTTCTTGCAATGTATACTTTATGTATACATGTATACTTTATGTATGCTTTTTTGCAATGCATAATTTATGTATACATGTATACTTTATGTAGGCTTTTTTGCAATGTATACTTTATGTATACATGTATACTTTATGTATGCTTTTTTGCAATGTATACTTTATGTATGCTTTTTGCAATGTATACTTTATGTATACTTTTTGCAATGTACACTTTATGTATACATGTATATTTTATGTATGCTTTTTGCAATGTATACTTTATGTATACATGTATGCTTTATGTGTGCTTTTTTGCAACGTATACTTTCTGTATACATGTATACTTCATTTATACTTTTTTGCAATGTATAGTTTATGTATACATGCATACTTTATTTATACTTTTTTGCAATGTATACTTTATGTATAGTTTTCTGCAATGTATAAACACCTTCGAACCAGCTGCTTGAGCTGCTTCTGTTACTATTACCAACTATAGGCAATGTAATACATTATACAATGCATTATCGATACTATTTATTTTGCTTTTTGACGAATTTCATTGGTCTCCATGTAATAAAAACAATAATGGAAGACAATAAAATTATAATAATGTCCAACTTGGTTTTAGAGAAAGTATTGCAACACGCTAGTGTCACGACGTTTTTATTGTGCATAGATATAGTTACAGTTATAGTCATAAATATAGTTAAATGCTATATATACAAGTCAAGCTCACATTGCCAAAAATACCAGAACAATCAGCATGTAAGAAATACTTGTACAGAACCAGAGCACGTGAGAGTAGTACTGTTTGCTTCATGGCCCAGCACGGTGCGCTCCAGCAACGAGGTGTTTGGCTGTCGTGCGCATGCGGCCATGCGCAAATGTCTGAACACTAGTAGAGAAAGTATTGCGGCTCTCAAATTTGTTGTCAGTTGTCAAGAGCTTACCTGAATGGATCAAGCTTGAACTGCGACAATTTTAGGCTATTACTATGCAAAAAATATTTGTTTTTTGTTTAGGTTTTTATCAAGTTTATGTATAAACTTTCGTATGTCAGCTTGTTTAAAATTACAATAACAACATTAAAATTACATATATTTTTGTTTCGTTTTATACAGTATTAAAATGATATCTATACATTTCTGAAGCAGCATCACTAATAATTTAAATATTTAAGAATTAAATATTTCCGATTTCAGATTTCAAATACTGAATATGAACTGGAAACCCACATACTATAGACGAACTTTTAACTTTGTCAGCATATCAAGGTGTTATACATTTCTTGGTAAAATCTTTGTCAATATAACTATGTAGAAAAGAACAACATTATGCCCAAACTCGTAAGCCAATTAACTATAATTACTCACTCTCCAGACTGACTATTTGATTGACTGACTAACTGACCGTATCGAAAGAAACAAGAATGTACGCAAACAAGCGAATGACTGAAAATGAACACATGCACACACGCATATACCGACTGATTGACTGTCTGACTCACTAACTAACTAACAATGTAATTAGCTATGATTTGGTCAGTTAGCTTTGGAGAGTTTGTTTTGGGATTTGGCAGTTTGGCAGTTTAGCGGGTTTGGTAATTTGGTGGAGTGGCAGGTTTGGTTGTAGAGCAGTGATGAGAGGGATTTAGAGGAAGTCCTTGTGAGGCTCCTGTAACCCCTTGCATTCGCGAGTGTTCCACTTGGCATGCTAGAACATTAGAAGTTTTCCAACATTTGGTGATCCTCTTATATGGAAAGTCTATCCATTTCTCAGTGTGCTGACGTATAATGTAGTCAAACTTTATATCTTTATAAGAAGTTTATAATGGTCTTTCCTTTAAGCAGCTCTTTAATCTTTAACACCGATTTTATTTAAGAGTTACTCCTGAAACGCTTACTGTATATTTTATTTACTAATTATAGCAATGGTGATAAATAGCCTGAATATTTCATACAGCAATGGTATCCAGGGGCGTATTAAAAATAGGCTAACTAGGCACAGCATAGGGCGCCACCATTTCAGGGGCGTTACAAAATGCAAAAAATCTTATTCTCCTCTGAAAATATGAATGATTTCAAATTCATATAAAGGGCGCATTTTATAACACACCACAGGCAGTTACTGAGCGCAGTTGAGCAGCCTAATTGCTTATTAGTTCTATGCAAATACGCGTAACCAATCAATAATGACCACGTGGAAATTGGGTTAATGGTATTTCTAACACATCACAATTAATTGTTTATTCTTCTTATTACATAAAAAACCATAAATTCACAATAGAGATAAGCCGGACAAAACTATCAGCTTAGGGCTTTGCATATACTTGATACGTCTCTGAGTGCACATTGGATAACTACTGCAGATTGACACAAGTATGTGATCAATGTGACGTGAATAGTCAAATCGAAAAATAGTGTAAAAGTTGCCTAGCACAGGGAGTTTACTGTGTATTATGGGAGCAGTCCTGCCTGCCTTTGTTGGTTGCTATAGGCTATCTCACTGAGATATTATACCCCTATACAAAAGTACTACAAAAAGTTCTTCATCTCACTAATAAGCAAAGAGCATAACTCAGCAAAGTTGGCAGTACGGTACGGTACGAAGAAATGAAGTAATTCGTACCTTGGAAAATCACCGTGCCGTCATTTCGTACCGTAGCAGCAAAATTGAATCTTACCATACTAGTACGATAAAATATCGCACCGTAATTCCGTACCAAGTGCTTGTACGATCTGCGACAGGAGTGGCATAAAAATTAATTGTAGAACGATAAAGATAAAAAAAATTTCTACATATTTATGAATGGTACACGGTAGAACTGCTGTTTGAACTGCCATTATTTCAGATTACAAAAACTACACAATGCAGGTATGCTCTATGTATGAATATATATATACTGTATATACAAAATTAGTCGGGGTGATAATGATTATATTAAGCATAAATGACATTAAAAACAGCAGTTTGATCTTACTGAGGTGTTTATGTAGTATTTAACGTGTAATGCTTTGCCCATTGTACAGCGTATGTATTAGTGCAAATAAAACTGAAATAAATCGAGTTATTTATTCTGAAGATGAAAAGTTGCTGTTTTGCAAATAAAACTGAATTGAATTGAATTATTTATTCTGAAGATCTTGAACGGAAGTGGTGCTGACAAGCC
The DNA here is from genome assembly GCA_030141605.1 of Tubiluchus corallicola. Classification (NCBI taxonomy): domain Eukaryota; kingdom Metazoa; phylum Priapulida; class Priapulimorpha; order Priapulimorphida; family Tubiluchidae; genus Tubiluchus; species Tubiluchus corallicola. The sequence goes on from JAQGDQ010001355.1 coordinate 5,673, forward strand.
ACTGGCGTAGCAGTGTCTAGTTTTTTTCCTGGATTACTGCTGCGTTTACCTGTCTGAAGGTAGATTTCTTATATTTTAGAATTATGCCTGCCCAATGTCTACAATAGACGTGACGGGCGTATGATGATGATGATGATGACGTACATTTTGAAATGTTCTTGTTTCAACATAATCTGCATAGTTTGAGATGTGTCGTCGATTACAACAAAATAGCTAGAAAATGCAGCTAAAACAGTGGCGCTACTTTGGATGCATGGGTCGCAGAGCGTCAAACCAGCGGGGGTCCCCCTTTCAATGACCAATCAAGCATTTTTAGCACCTATAATTCTTCGATTGTTGGGGCGTGGGATTGCTGTTGCACTAAGTAAGTGGTACAAAATTTCAAGACGAATTTTTTAAGCTTTATTAAGTGGAGTGTTTTTTGTGCTTTAAGTTATACTTATCGACTAAAAACCACGTGCTTTGGCATGGAGAAGAGCACTTTAACAGTGGTTTTTTGTACTCTAGAAGAACATAATTTGGCTGAAACAAATAAATGTTTACAACGTTTTATAGACCTTCAGTTACTACTTGAAAGATTATTTAATCTACTTTTCTTTTCAGATAATATTCGAAAAAAACTTATTTGTATTTTTTCTGCATTTCATCGTGTTTCCTTTGCAGATAATGTTTGAAAAAACGGCTTTATATTTTTTCTCCATTTTATGGCATTTTAAGCGCATCTAAGACTATTGGTTCGCAGTAAATCCTCCTCAGTTACCCAAGAGTAAAGTATTATTTTCCTTTTCGCTCCCTTACGAACCAGTTACCTCGTGTGAATCCCACGTACATTACAGCATCCGGACAGGATCATTCGAAAGAGCATAAGCTGCAAGAAGTGACCGTTTCACGTAAGAATAATTCTGTATTTCAGCCTGTGGAACTTGATAAAAAGTCGCAGCCACCCGGCCAACCAAACAAGGACCAATGACGCCACATAATCTGGCTGAGGAACAAAATACTGCATGAAAGATGCAATCGGCTCAGTACGCTCTTCAAATTGGCTGACTTTGACCCGCTTCTTCCTTGAGAATACAGCAGCCCAAGAGTCAGAAACAAGCAGAAACTACCGGTGGAACAGCAGATGCATAACGAGCAGCTTCACACTTAAAAACTCCCCATCTGCACTCTGGCTTGAATCAGCTGCAACATTACTTCTTGCCTGTTATCCTCAGGCAAGGCAGAGACATTAGCCCAAATAGGAAGACCAACTGAATAGATGAAATTGATTCACCACCACACTGTCACCATCAACACCCTGTTCTTCATAACCACCTTGTGCTACAAAGTACTCTGACCCAGCATCAATTTCCGTCGCACAGAAACATCAGGTTTGTTCTGTACATTTGACAAACCAACACCACCCTCAGCAACACCACTCTTTGCTGCCTCGAGCTGAGACTCTACATTACTTCCCACGGGGTCCACTTCCACAGAAGAATCCACTTTTCCCAACCCGTGAACAGGTGTTAACTGACCTTGATAAACCAAAACTCGGTATACTAACTCTGCTTTCCCCCCTTGTACAGGACGCTTCTCACCATACTCCACCAATAAATCTTGCAACTGAGCCTTCTGAAATTCTTCAACTCATCCAACGTTAACATACGAACAGACATTGTGAAAACACCTTAAGTACACAGCACAGTGATAAAATCTGCTAAACCCTGCTCCGGAGGCAGAATCAATCGTCCTTTCTCTAATGATAACGAAACATTACAATTGTTTTTTTCAGTGGGTGAGACCAGATCCTGATACAGCAATTAACATGGGACTAATTTCCTACTCTGTGACTAATGCCTCGCACGCCAACGACTTTTTAATATACATGAATAGCGATAATATCAGAATCTCTGTTAACGGCGACGATGGGTATGGAAATTCCTCAAGCTACGTAATGCGTAATGCGTAATGCGTAATCCGTAACGCGTGACGCGTATTGACTGTTTACATGTGTCTGACGCTACACGTGTTAACAAAGTGCAACTCTTTCGGTCATTCTGGTCGCTATTCGTGAAAATTGCAAGCAATAATTTTTGGAAACCATGTCCCTGTCGAAATTTAACCGTGGTAGTTACAGCTGTGGCATTAGCTTATTATTGTACTATTACACGAAAAAATTCAAAAGAAAGTACAAGTTTTGGGTGCACAACATTTTGTAGGTGAGAAAGGAATACGGCTTGTATCATCATTTAGTGAAAAAGCTGCAGTTAGATGTACAAAACTTAACTACATGCTTCCTCCACCTCTCAAAAACTCAAATATAGGTCCTAAGGTCACTAGAAACTTGAAAACTTGAAAGTTAAGAAACTTGAAAACTTGCTATAATCATCTAGGCAATCGCGGTTTCCCGTCTGCGTATTGCTGCGTGATGCGTATCTGGACGATTGTGGTCACGTTCGAATGAATACGGATCACGCGTTACGCGCATGGAGTCGTAGCTTTATTCATTAAAAATTGTTCTTGTTCAAAAATTCGCAATGAACAGATGATCATGTGTGACATCACCAACTCTTCTATCAGAAAAATGAAACGTACCACATAACTGCCAGTCTGGTCAACTTTCTACGCATTTTCTGGTCAACTTGGACATTTTACACAATGAAGGATAAACGTGTAACAAGTGAAGGACAACATATCATTGATTTTTCAGTAATATGTTCGAGAGGCAATAATTCGTTGTTCTTCAATTAAGTGAACAATAATATGTATAATTATGTACATGTATGATTATATGGGTATGTATATGTCTGATTATATGGTTATGTACATGTATTATTGAATATGCGGGATGGTTAGCCTCGCAAGGGTATGGTATGTTTTTTTCTGCTAATGCTTTGTGTGTGTGTTTTTATTGTAGCACCCCGTTTTCTCTTGCGTCAACAAACCCTGGTGACCTGCGTGATGGTGATTAGCATCATTTATGTGTTACTTATGATGGATCTACGGGAGACTGTAATATATATATATAGATGGAGTTAATCGAGGCAAGTATTTATAACTGGATTTCACTATTACTGAGGTATAAGAGCATTTATTACTGTAACCTGTCAATACTGAATTTATGCAGGCAGCAAGTTTTACAGTGGATGTAGTCACCTCTCATATTTATCCTTAAGTTAATTTAACTTGGCCTGAGTTAAGTTAAATCTATATCTTTAGGTAGAATAATCACAGGCCGTATGACAGATGGAAGCCTTTTTGTTAGTGGTCACCTATCCATTTACTTAACAGGCATTGCCTGTGCATTGCAGACATCATAGATCGACTTGTATATACAAGCACAGTAGCGGTTTAACTTGAGCTAGTTTTTCATTTGTATTTAACTAATATCATCCATATATAATGAATAACTATGCTTATTATATGGAATATAAATGGTTTCAAATTTTGCTGGAAATGAATGGCAACTGTGACAATTACTTGACTTTAACTGACGACAACAAAAACAGACAAATCATTAGCATTTGTTTGTAGCACTACATTTAGCCAAACAAACATTTTACCCTTCGATTGTACAGATATGACCGAAATGAAAACATTTTTCGTCAAGAAACTACCTCGCCACGTCGGCGCTACTTCTACTAGCAAAACCGACGAATTTACATACTAGCAAAACTGACGAATTTACATACTAGTAAAACTGAGGTTCCAGATGCGACAGTTTCAGGTAGAGTGACGGCTGAACGGTTAGAGCACAAAAGAACGGGGGCATAAATGCAGGATATACCTGCTTCACTCCTACTGAAGGATATAGATAGACCATAATGAACGATTAGCATGACCATACACTGGAATTGAATATACATATTCGAACTATACTATTTATATTTATATATCCATATACAATTATATAATTTACAACAACTAACCCTCACAGAAGCTGCTGAAAACTTAACCTTTCAAAAATCAGTTTAGTTTAAAATGTGTTTATTTAAAGGCGATCTACAACAGGCCTGCAGACTACATCAGTTACAAGTATTTCAATGTTAAATTTAGTCTAAAAACGACTAAAAATAAACAACCTAGCAGATTACAATAATTTGTGGTAAGGAAAAAACAGAATGTAGTGAAAACGTGTTTCATATGCTGCAAAGTGCATATAATGCTGTACGTTTATATCATTATAACAGAATCAGACAGCTTTGGCAGTGGAAATATACCGGGAGGCGGATCCTTGGTATTCGGTCAGGATCAGGATACTGTTGGGGGAACATTCGATGCTTCACAAAGCTATGTTGGCATGGTTTCTGATATCGTCATAACAACTGAAGTTCTAAGTGAAGCAGAAATAGGTATGCAGAGGAGGTACTTTGTAAAGGAACCTTTTTTAAATTCTTGTTACAAATTTCGAAGTGAAAAGAATCCAAAAGAATTTATAGTGCAAATGTTTTAGCATATTGTTGCATTCTTTCAAATGGAAGACAGTTGTCTATGTGATTATGTATGCTTCTTGAAAATAGAATCGCAAAAATCAAAAAAAGGTGCTGGGACACCACCAAATTATACACAAGGGTGGTTGTTTCACTTGATAGGACTTCGTAACCATAAATTTGTTTGGTCTTTACACTGCATTTGACTGGCAGAAGAACTCGCACAACTGCTAACAACTTTCAGCTGCTCAACGTAAGTTAATTATTTGCGAAAAATGCTTCTAATAAAATCCTTTTAAGCATTATATGTAGTTAAAGTAGGACTGTTAAAGGCGATCAAATCTGCCAGTCAAATGACTTTTAGCCAGTGACATTTTAACCACTTATGGTTTAGCAGATGTCAGCGCGGTTAGATCCATTTTCTTTGTGTGTCATCAAAACCCAATTTTACTTCAATTCAATTTTGTTCGTCCAAATACCATTTCAGTACATAGGCAATATACATAGAAATACAATTAAATGTTTAGAATATTTAGAAATATAAATTTGGCAAAATATAATAAAATTTTCTGCTAAAAGATGACACAAATGTTTGCACAATGGCGCATTCAGACGTAGAGACTTCTCACAACTTGTTACGCAACTTCTCTCTGAGAGTAAACTTGTACGTGTGAACGAATTGGTAACTTCTCTTGCGACTTGTTACACGTGTGAACGGCTTGGCAAATTCTCTCGCAAAAAGTACGACAAATTGCGAGATAAGATGCCAAGCCAATCTCACGTGCAACTTTGCGCTCAGTGAGAAGTTGCGCAACAAATTACGAGAGATGTCTCTACACCTGAACGCACCATTAGTCTGTTCTGTAGTATTATTATGCAAAAACTGGGACCAACATACAGATAATAGTAATAATGCCAATAAATGTAATTTATGTAAGTACAATAGTTTCCAGTGAGTGCTTCTAAACTTGCTAATACTTACAGTAGATTTTTGTTGTTTATTTCTTTTTTTCCTTTTTTATTTACACTTTGAATTTTTTTATTTTTTTAAATATGAATTTTAAATATGACTTCTTCTAAACGCCATTTTTGCATTTTCAGCTGACATGAGTAATACTTGCTTCAACATTGACGGGGACTTGGCATCATGGCAGTTGTCTGACCTTGAGTTCGTTGGAAACGCTTATCCAGAAACGTCTACTTGTCCATCGTACATTCCAAACCCAGAGGTGTGTCTTCCAACACCGCTGACCGCACAGCAGAGAGAGCTTTTTGCTAATTTATTTTCCTATCTATTTGGCAATAATAATTCGAAAGAAAGGCTACTATATAAGCTTTTACAAAAGCTCTATTAACAGCAATCTAATAGGTAAGAAAAATCGCTGAACATTAACTAGGATACAGCATTAGAATCGAGAATGCAACGTGTGCTTAGCACATTAACGTGCTTAACACTATGCTTTGTTGATACTACTCTTTACTTATTTTGTATAATTATACACTTATTATTATTATTATTTATTTATTTTTATACTAATTACATTCTGAATTAAAATCAACGTTTATTGTGACAAAAAACAAGCTTTATTAGGATTTGGATATGACTGAACATTAACTAAGATATACCATTAAGTTGTGCAATAGGTGGTTCAATTGACTATTTACAAATTTACATATGTGCTGTTGTTTTGAAGTGAGAATGAAGCTTATGCTATATATGTGTGCCACTGTAGCAAAAAAATAGTGTAACTATTATTGTAGCTTGTAGTATTTCTATTGTAACCTGTAATAATAAACTTTTCTTTATACCTCATAGTGCTTAGTAATTATTTTATACATAATGTAAGTTTATTCGCATGTATCATATTTTATAATAGTATTATACAAGCAGCAACAAAATGTGTGCTGTCAGAATAAATCCACTGTTCAAAATTTCATTAACTTTTTCACTTTAAAAGAAGATTTCATGTACTATCCCATATTTTCAAGTCCGAAAGAAAAGTAAACATTTTGACACAGTTAATACTGCATAAGCGTTTCTGATAATTAAATAATAGATTAAAAACTTAATCAACAGCGGGTGAGCTCAACTATTGATGACATCACAAACTAACAATTTTTAGCAGCACAAATATTCCATGAACGTCTGGCACGTGTTTGCAAAAGCGAAAATTGAAATATAGTGCTACTGCACGAAATTCAGTGTGTTGTGCTAAAACTAGGCAAGTTTTAAGATAAAAAAATCAATTTCAAATTTGCCGCAATGCTCACGCATGAGCTGTTGAACGTGCGCAGCTTCTCACAAATTAACACATCTGAACTGAGAGGCACAGCACCTGTTTTTTGAGCAATATGTTTCTGAAATGCAAGTGCTAGTGCCCATCTAACTAGCGAATGGCAAAATGCATGTAACAACGAAGAACTAGTGGCCCGAACGCGAAATTGTGTTTGTGTGGCGACAATTCTTGAAATGTCGTTTTTGAAAAAATAGTATGTTTCCTTTCAATATTTTAAAAACGTGATGGTTTTGACTTACTGTTTAAGACTGGGTTCGATTTTGATTTAATAAAATTAATTGCTAAAATAAAACAAGTTGTGCACAGAGAAAAACAATTTTACGTGAAATTTTTAAGCTTTTTGTAAGTGGAGAGTTTCCTTGCGCTTTAAAACAGGAAAATCTAATGAGATCAGAATCTTACCTCGTGACGCTATAATGGGCACAATTGGACTCGCGTCCCGCTTTTCCGAGTATGCTACTTGAAACCAAAAAAATCTTCGAAAGTGTACGTTCGTATGCGTTCACTATGGTGTCATGTCACTAAAATCTGTGCCACGAGTTTTTTAATAATTATAACTAGGTGTTTTTTTCGCCCATCAAAGTACAATATACTTTGCTCATCCAGAAACAAGACCCATACAGACAACTAGATTACTTCAAAGTCCGCTTTCTCGTCCGTGTCGCTGCTTTCACAATTTCAATATTTGCAAAGAGCTGAATCCTTGCGTGAAACAACTGTGCTGCACGCTTCTGTTAATTTGCCTCTTGGCCAATCAAAAATCGTTTATAGACAATTATTTAGTGCCATTTGCATACAAGGTAGTACTGAATTTTGGTGTATTTTAACGTTTGGCTTTTACAGATCTGGAGACGTCGCACACTTAGGCCTATTATTTGTATCCATCTTAGTAAGTATTGTAGATTTAATTTTAAATACTTTTGTTTGCCGGCCAGTGTACTTGTAATCTATCTGAGCAATAAACGAAGTTGAATTGAATTATATATATATATTTTTGTTTTTCGTCCAAAATTTGACTGTGTGGTCCTAAGCATACAATGCGTCTTCTTCTACTACATTTACTTAATAGCCACCAAGTATCCACTAAAGGTGGTCCACGTAACCAAGGCAGCAAACAGCAACAGCAACAGCAACAGCAGCAGCAGCAGCAGCAGCAGCAGCAGCAGCAGCAACAGCAACAGCAACAGCAACAGCAACAGCAACAGCAACAGCAACAGCAACAACAACAACAACAACAACAACAACAACAACAACAACAACAACAACAACAACAACAACAACAACAACAACAACAACAACAACAACAACAACAACAACAGCAACAACAACAACAACAACAACAACAACAACAACAACAACAACAACAACAACAACAACAACAACAGCAACAACAGCAACAACAGCAGCAACAGCAGCAACAGCAGCAACAGCAGCAACAGCAGCAACAGCAGCAACAGCAGCAACAGCAGCAACAGCAGCAACAGCAGCAACAGCAGCAACAACAACAACCACCACCACCACCACCACCAACACCACCACCACCAACACCACCCACCACCACCACCACCACCACCATCCACCACCACCACCACCACCACCACCACAAAAAAAATTGAGAAATAATATTATTCGTTCAAAAAAACTCATAAGAAACCAAATTTGTATATAAAAACGTGCCAGGAAGATTAAACGCAGAAGGCTTAAATGGGCGGATCATGCTTTGAAGTTACCAGAAGATAGTCCGCTTCCTAAAGCTTTCCATGAATCAATTCTACTACCAAAAAGATAAGAGACCATGTACAGATTACGTACATGGGTGAATTTGCTTCAAAAATATCTCAATGGATCCCCTTAAACTCGGAAAGATACTTCATCTTGGAGAAGAGCCAAGGAACGAAGCAGCAGAAGGTTAACAATATTATGTCTTTCCACGAATGAAATCAATACAATGGAATGATGATTATGGTGTCACAAGCAAATAATAAATAATTCTCAGAAATGGAGAAAATGAAACAATGTGTTCTATCTCTTGAAACAATGCAAGTTAGCGCATTTGTATCTGTCTTTGGTTACTCATTCTAATTACTTTAATCAAAGTGTCTCAGGTAGCTACTGCAGTTTAATGTTGTTTAAATGAGACGCAAAGATGTATGGCAATTTCATTTCATTTACTGTATCATTGTTCCTTACTGCTTCATTTGACATTGTGTTTTGCGAATCGCTTCCAACCTCCTGGACTCCAACTATTGTCCTATCCTCGTGTCACCCTTTTGAAGATCGTCCCAAGAACTGTTCTTTCGAAGTACTAACAGTTGGCCAAGGTAAAGACCTTGGAATTTTTTGCCGTATTTGGTGTGGAGTTAATGAATCACTTCATTTCGACTTGCTTAATCAAATAATTGAGGCTGAAGAGAAATACTTGTTTGACTTACAAATATTTAACTACGATGACACGCGGATACCTGATCGATTTTTGCAAAATCATGATCGCATAACGTCTTTGGACATTAGACTTAGTGATAAACTTACCACCATATCTGAGAATAATTTTGCAGGACATGTTGAATATTTGGATCTACGTCTGAACACCGCTTTGGTAACATTGCATCCGAAAGCTTTCCGTTTGCTTAAAAATCTTAAAGAGCTGTCCATTAGCAAGTCACCACTTCTGGAGATAGACAGTCTGGATTTTTCAGAAAATCCAATTCTAAGACTGATTATTATTGCAGAAACTGCAACAGATTCTTTGGAAAAACCGCTATTCCATCCAGACGTTTCTCCCAATACCGTGGCATTGTATCTGATGTGTAAGTTCTTTTTCGGTGATTTTCACAGCTATTAGAAAAACAAAGCATGAAAGAGGCTGATAGATCGACCAATCTGATGATCGATTGTCGATTGACAGATACAGATATGCAGGCAAACAGACAGATAGACAGATGTATGATGTGTGTGTGTGTGTGTGTGTGTGTGTGTGTGTGTGTGTGTGTGTGTGTGTGTGTGTGTGTGTGTGTGTGCGCGCGCGCATGTGTGCACTACGACAACATATAAGTATCAATGTATAAAACATACTGTAATAAACTGTTACTACTTAAACTTATTAGCCTTAGCATTTGTGGCAATTTTCTGCGTCAATTCTGGAAAATGGCGCAAACATTCATAAAAAAGATGATGCAGAATGCACTGATCCTGTTTTCGTATTTTAGCAAATCAACTTGTTTGCAACTGTGACATGGGATGGACAAAATTCGAGAACTGGAAATTTTCGAGAATAGACTGTAAACAGCCACCAATAGAGGGGATAACATATGAATATTTTGATGAAAGATGTGACAGCAAACAGAAAACTACTACATCCGCTCCTACGACACAAGCACCACCTCGAACAGATTGTGGACCAAACGTATACCGAATTGCTTGTCAAATAATGCATCCAGATCCATGCAGAATCGTGTGTGGTAGGATAAAACGTCTCTTTTATGCTGATTTAGTTCCAATAGAAGATGGTCTACCAGATTATGTGGAGGAGTTACAACTGTGGATGTATGAAGGAAAAAGCTTTCCTGAGCACTACTTACAAGGCAAGACAATTGTGACGTTAGAACTGTGTCAGTTCTACAAATTTTCAACTGTCGTTGACGGTTTTATATCTGCTAATGTTACATCCTCTATAGCATTAATGCATAGCGTGTGCATTACTCACATATCCACAAGAGCATTTGAAAAGGTGGAGTACGTTAAAAATATTCGCATTTTCAATTGTCGGGGCCTGACTTCGTTAGACTTGGATCTTTCTCCTAATCACAAGATTGTAAGCCTTACAGTATCCAGAACACGTGTAACGCGGGTTAGTATGCCATTCTGGCACCAGGCCGTACTGCCAGAAAATACATCAATATTCCTAACAGGTAAATATTATTCCTATTATTTCATTATTATTTTAATAAAGTGATTAAGCATTTTTTATTATTATTTAATAAAGCATTATGCAGCTGCTATTAAGCTGTTGTGAATTTGTCGTTGTGATACTTGGTGAGCAAATGTTTACATGAGATGCAAAGTGCAAAATCATCTACTATTTGAATGTAAATTAACAAATCGCATTAAAATGGAAAGCACCAGGATGTTAATCACATGCTAACTTATATAATATATATAATAATCTTTATTTGCCATAAAAAATCGATATTCACAACTATAAAAGCATAAAAGAACATCGCAGCATGAGAATAAAATTCGCACAACTGTTAAAGGCAAATGCGTCCAGTGCAAACTAAAAACTATACATTATAATATTACGCGGAAATTAATAATAGACTATATGCAATATATACACATAATTTGGGTAAATAAAATTTGTGGATGAATATATATTATCGTTTATGTATGTTGGGTTTTCAAAACGATTTAATATATGTATTTTTAATTTTGATTTGAATTCGTCAAAAGACTTGATTTGTTTTAAATTTGATGGCAGGGTATTCCAAAGTTGAACTCCTTGTTTAGTGATAGAATTGTTGCCGTATTTGTTATTAGTGCGTATTTGTTTATCGTGATCTCGTTTATCGCGTCAAACTTGTCGTGATCATTTGGTGCTAATTAGTTTTGCTACTATTTTGTTAGATAATTGCCTCTTGTCACTAACCTAAGGACATTAAACAATATAGGTAATTGATTTCAATGTCAGTTAAGCACAGAACCTGCAAGTTGTTTAAAAGGCGTGCAAACACTGTTAACCGTATAGCTCTGCAAATAGAGATGGTGGGCACAAGTGCTCAAAGTAAAGAGTTATAATAATAATAATAATAATAATAATAATAATAATAATAATAATAATAATAATAATAATAATAATAATAATAATAATAATAATAATAATAATAATAATAATGACGATGATAATAAATGTGATGATGATGATGATGATGATGACGACGACGCCGACGACGATGATAATGATGATAATAACAATTGCGTGTTTTAAAGCTGGAACTGAACGGCTATAGTCTTTCCAGCAACTTTAATAGAAAAATGCGTAGAAAAGGGTTATTCTGATGCAATACTGCAAATTTAACTTAGGTCAGTTCTTTAAAATTCACAGACAGAAAATCGTTTAACTTTGTACCATCAAGGAATGTGGGGTCCAGGAACGCAAAAGTGTCCGAACCTTGTGATTTCACACGCGAAACATATGATCAAAACATTAAAAGGGTAGGGTGCCAGAAGTTTTTTGCCACTGGGCACCACAAGTTTTTGATACGTCGCCGGACACAAGGGGATTCACAAGACAGACCTGCGTACATTGAAACCATATAACCAGCAAACTTTTACCTCTTAAAGCAAAAGCCAAGTTTCTCGGTTGGGGTTGAGGTTATTCTAATGTTACAGCAAAATTTTAGAAAGATCCAGCATTGAAATTGTGATAAGCGCCTCGTGTAACTAATAATTTCAATTTAAAATCGCGATCACTTCACGCTTGGGCGCGCTCTGGTTACCGTACAATATAAACAAATGTTCCGCCAGGTGCTTCAGCAATCTTTCTTTTGACTTATAGAGCCAACTCTATAAACTAAGTAACACACCCGGTGCCTACTGTATGCTCGCAAGTTTACATGTGTATCTGAAAGTCAACAAAAGTCTGTAAATTAATTACATTTACGCAATTAATGTATTCTACTTACACATTTTACGGTATAATCCTGTGAATTAAAGCTATGTGGTAATGTTTTCTGGTAATATACCAGAAATGCATTCAGTCATATTTGCATGTGAATTATATTGAATATCTAAAATCTTATACGCAAAGCATTCCTTAATTGAACAGCTAGAGATTTTTAAATTGTTAAAACACTCTTTCCTGATAACTCAAGTATAGAGCTGCCATAGAACTAGCAGGAGAATGATCTCTCAGATCTCCTATTAATCTTATTGCAGATAATCAGCTATTCTGTGACTGTAGCATGGAGTGGACTAAAGCTAAAAACTGGAGACGCTCAATAATTGATTGTGCATACCCACCATTAAAGCACACGGAGGATGAGATACAGCTTGGACAGTTTATTGGATGCAAGGAACCAAAGTGCGGAGTACGCCTTGAACAGTGTTATGTCCAATTTCTAACTGATCAGAAACGTGGATGTCGGCTCATGTGTGGAACAAGGCAGCAATTGCGTACAGCTGATTTAACATTGATCGACAGTTCGTCTCATCCCTTCATTCGACAGCTTAGAATTTTCAATTATCAAGACGGGCAATTGCCTAACGGTTGGCTGAGCGGGAAGAAATTGGACCTGTTGTCAATTATGAGTTCCAAACTTGAAGTGATTCACGATTCATCAATTCATGGTATTGTTGATACCATTGAGATAAAGCACATGCAGAGTTTGACAACAATTACGTCCAAAGCATTTCACCGAATGAACACTGTCAAACATATCATAATAGAATTTTGCCCAAGCCTTAAAGCAATTCATCTGGACTTATCCAACAATTTAGAGATACAGAGTATCAACATAGAAAATACAGGAGTCGTAGAAATGGATATGCCAAAGTTGCATTTTCAGCGCTTTCCCAGGGATATTTCGTTAGAATTGACAGGTATAGCTATTTAAAGGTAGCAGATTATAAAACAAAGTGCATATGGTAAGCATGTGTGTTGATTAGGTGCTGTTATCTTGTATATTAATTTTTTAATTTTGATAGTGTATGTGTGTGTATGTGTGTGTGTGTGTGTGTGTGTGTGTGTGTTTGTGCGCGTGTGTGTGTGGTGTGCTGTGGTGGTGTGTGCGTGTGTGTGTGTTTGTGCGCGCGTGTGTGTGGTGTGCTGTGGTGGTGTGTGCGTGTGTGTGTGTGTGTGTTTGTGCGCGTGTGTGTGTGGTGTGCTGTGGTGGTGTGTGCGCGTGTGTGTGTGTGTTTGTGCGCGCGTGTGTGTGGTGTGCTGTGGTGGTGTGTGCGTGTGTGTGTGTGTCTGTTCGTCTGTGTGGACAGGCTACAACTCCGGCGACGACACCATTTTCACGAATTATACATCAAACGAAATGTCTCGACGAACGTATACCTGGGGGCTTATTTTTCGTATAGATTCGTTTCGTATTTTTCGTTTCCCTTAGGGGGAACGTCGTGGGGGGGGGGGAACCTTGTAAAACTTTTTTTGATTTCCAACTTCTAGCGAACGGGAATGTGCCGGAGCGTGCCAGCCCATTCAATGAATGGTGTTACAGGCATACTTAGATTTTTTGGGAGGGCCACGGTTTTCTGTTATGGGCATTTTCACGAACACAACCACGCAAATTTTGCAGAAAACAGCACAAACAGCCTCTAGGAAAACTCGATTTGTGAAATCTTTGGGCATGTTGTGTGATGGTATGATGTGGGTTGTTGTTGTGAGTTTATGCGCAAAATTCTTCTTGCGGGGTTTGGCTGGTAGTGCAATTGATTTCGGTGGTTTCTGGATATATATACATAAAGCAAAACCGTCTGCCTCATCAGTTCAGTAGCTTCAGTTGTTTTACGTGGACTTTACTTAATTATGCATTAGACTGTGTGTATAGTGATTTACTAGCAGGATCTTGCTTGAGAAGAAGAAATGAACTAGGTAAAGTTTCAGCTAGCTGTTAAAACTGTTACTATTATAATAGCATGGGCTGCGAGGCATTGTCATGTGTACACAACTACAAGACGTACTCATGTTTTATACTCATGTACTCATGGTTCTAGCTAGCTGTAAAAATGGCCTGCAAGACGTTGTCAAGGAGGGCACAAATGTGTTGTCAGGTACACTAAAGTATTAAACCTTTCATGACATCATCAGTCGCTGGAACTATGAAAATTACTTATTGTCAGGTATCTTCATAAGCATCGTTTATTGTCTTCATCACGGTTGCATTATTTTACAGGCAACATGGATCTTGTGTGCAGCTGTGACATTGCGTGGACCATATTGATTGACTGGAAAACATCTAAAGTTCAATGCGGAATTCTTTGTGATAAATATACTGATTTGCAAGAATGCTACACCTATGTGCCTTTTAGGATTGTCAACGCTCGGAAAATGGGATGTGATCAAATTCAACCCACAACGACAACATTACGGCCTTTAAAAACGCCGAAAAGAAAATATACGTGTGATGCTCTGATATACGAATGCAGCTTGTGGACCTCAGACAATTGGATACCAACTGGTGGCAGATGCAACGTTGTATGTGGCGAGTTTGGCAAGATTCGCAAACCAAATTTGGTGAGAATTTCAAATAAAATGCCGTGTTACGTGAATCAGCTAACAATTTATAGCTATGATGACACACGCTTTCCCGCGAGATTTTTGGAGGGAAAATTTGTGGAGGAGTTAGTAATCAGCGATTCCAAGCTTGTTGAACTCGGGGAAAATGCAATAGTGGGTAACGTGAAAGAAAAGATTATCATTGAAAACAATGACATGCTGCAAAGTATTCACCCAAAGATGTTTTCTAAATTGAAATATGTAAAAGAAATTCGAATTTCTAACTGTGGACGGTTAACTGCATTGCACCTGGACCTCAGAAAAAATATCAACATTGAATCTATTATCATTGAACATACAAATATATCAAACATGACTAGACCAGATCTTAATCCGAGAAAAGCGCCTCAAAAAGTATCGATACACATGATACGTAAGTTTATTTTGAAATGCACATAGACTGCTTGTTGGGCAACGTAGTGTAAATTGAGTACCATTGCCATTGAGGTCCCCATAATTTATATAATTATACATATATGTCAATTTTATTCGTAGTTGTGGTACAATTGCACAAAATAAACAAACAGGTCAATAGCATCAATAGTAACGCTGTAGTGAATTATCCACCTATACGACAGGTAGCAGCTGTGCCTTGTGGTTTTGTACCTGGTAGCATAAAGATTGTCATTTTGATGCATTGGTACTTGCACTAGATGCAATGATTCGTTTTCTTTTTGCTTAGACCAGTCCTTTGCTTTTCGAACGAGCACAGTTCTAAGTCGATATTTGACTACCTTCTCTCGCGGATATCCTGTGTACACGACGCAAAATCTGTTAACCATCTTTGTTGCAAATTTAGTTTTATCAGACGTGTGCTAAACATTGCGTCTCAGATAAACTATGCTATACCCGTGTGCATGGTTGGTACAAAAATTTTCGCCAACAGAACCAAAACAATTGAGGCCAATGAAAAACCATCATTTTATAACGTGTCACCTGATAAATGGTTATTGTTTTTAACACCTTCAGGACTATGCATTTTGCATGGGCTCATGAAATCTCAAGTAATGATTAGGTTACAATTGATAATTTTTGTAGGTTTCTACGTGCACAATTAAAATTCATGCAAAATTATATATGAAATGTATTTGCTTGCCTTAGACAAGTTAAAAATCGACTTTTGACTAAAAAAGAAAAGAAAAGCTTTCAGTAACTGCAGTGATTGTAGTGTAACGATGTACAGTATCACTTGCGTGAAACTGGCAAACACAGAAAATTTTAGCTATCTAGACACAACACTCTGATACACTTTGGCCTCAAGCCTACTCTATTTTTAAGAAGAAATTCCTGTTAAAACATGAAACGACTTAACTTGTCATTTGCTGATCCTGCACAGTTTGGGCTGTAGCATGCAGACAATTAATAAATTAGTGTGTAGGACCGGCAAGTGTACACCAGACTGAGCTACTCAATAGGCTTAGTTGGAGTGCCTGTAAACAGCGTTTTTTTTAAATTTTATTCAATTAAATAACTTATAAATGTTTAATGAAATAGCATGATTGGATAGCCGATATTCCCATTTTCGACCTTAATTTGTCCTTGGCTAATCGGTTGCTTTTCCTGGAACTCTGTCCAGCAGAGGGTTCTCTTGAGCAGAAGCCAAAAGCAATCAATAAAATACAGTGTACGATCACGCAAGTTTACACCAGAATAAGTTACTCAATATGCTAAGTTGGAGTGCCTGAAGAGAACGTGTTGTTCTTCATTTGATCCAATTAAATCACTTATAAATGCTTAAACAAATAGCATGATTTGATAACGGAGATGCTCCTGAATAGAACAGTGTAATCATTTAGTTATGGTCTGGGCTCATACAGTAACAGAAAGGTCGCATAGAAATTGTGAGATTTTTTGCACCAGACAGTGTGTTGTATTTTATGCAGACAGCATGCAATTAGTAAAAAACCTCTGTAAAAATAACTTCGTCTGTGGTCAGCAGAAAGATATCTGTCCGAAACGTTCTTACCTAAATATTTGTTGAATAAAATTTCTAGCTCTAGGTTTATTAACAAAACCGTTCATTGGTCGTCATGATTAAAACTACGTTATGACGAGCAGAATGCAAGTAGTGAATGCGATTAAATGTAGAATGCACCAAAAATTTGCTCTAGAGTCAATTTTCTTGTTTTGTATAAAAACAAATGCTAAATATATTAGACTTTTGTACTCTAGCATCAAATTATCAATCAAACGTTCAAAAACCGTTAATAAAAATATAATATAGTTATACGGTACACACTCCTCTGACTAAAAACTAGTGTTTCAACTTTATTAAACTTGATTTTTCAAACCTCAATAGTAGCTCCTAAAAACAGTCATTTTGCTTTTGGTTTTTTCTGTTGCCAAGCGCAGATCTTTGTCAGTAAGAACCATCTGGTAGGCATAAACATAACCTGTGTTCTTTCAAAGTCCGCAGCAGCCAACATTTATACCCTTGGTAAGCGCTTTGTAGAAACACGACAAAAAGCAGCAGCAAAACTGAACAGTGATTTTCCCACAGTTATGTGTGGGAAACTTTAACATGCATTATCTCAACTTAGAAATAACATAGAGCAATGATCTTTGTATCAAAATGATACTCATGAAATGGAGAGTAGGGATGTGTGAAATAACTATAAAGTTTAATTGTCGACTTATAGACGATTTTGCTACGCAAGCACACTGGTAAACCTGTTGATAGATTTGTAACATTGACTCGTATTGCAAATGTTTTGTAAATAGTGTATACAGCTTATTGCATTGAGGATCTTAAATCAAGTTTTGAAATTATGCTTAAACTATGTTTAAACTAAACTTTCTGTGTCAGTAGTAGTAATGATGCTCACTAATGCTTTTGACTTTGACCTAGTATATATATATGAAATCTTTATTTGCCAGAGAAAACAGATGAAAACAATAAAACGATTGCAAATTTATCGTTCAGTGATAAGGATTAAAAACCAACACTGCTTAATGACAAATGCGTCTGCTGCAAAAAACTGCAAATTATAGTAATAATTCCACAAAGTGTAAGTTAAAATATTAAACCTATAAGTACATGCAATATTAAAAAGACATGCGCAAGGCTTACCAGAACTTTTATATATTGTTAGAACACGTAAAATAATCAAAAATACTATGCATAGTTAGTACACAACAATTTAAAGAAATTTAAGTGTTTTTTCGTGTTTTTAGGAAACAAACTATGGTGTGATTGCAGCATGAAATGGCTGAAATCTATCCCATGGTCACAATCAGTAGTTGACTGTACTGAGCCATGGAAGCCACATGAAGAAACTGAAATTACGCTGCCTGAATTCTGTGATCCTGACAACCCTGCCAATTGGCTTGAGGTGTCAGATGTTTCTGCTTCAAATCTAATGGGCGATTACATATTGACTTTCAGGATATATGTTGACACTTCCCTTGCACTAATAGCATATATTATGTCTGTATTTTAAAAATTTAGCTATTATTACCTGAAACATTTGTTTTGCTAACTTTGTGTATGTTTGTCTGTATTTGCAGTGGCGAAATAAATACCTAGCAGCAAATAAGCACGTCTTAATATCTAAACTTTACTCTTTTTACTTCTAAAAATGGCCCATACTACAGGGTGCATAAGATTATGGATATGTATAAAATAAATAAAATAGCTTATTTTATGGATTTTTGGAAATTTTATTTTATGGATATCAATAAAATAAGAAATAGACTATATCTGGAACGAGATGCCCAGGGGGAAATCATTTAAAAAGTAAAAACCGGAGTGCTTGAAACGTGTTTTTAAACACGCAGAACTTAGTTTTAATTTTATATCATATCATACCACTTTAACTTTAATCAAATTTTACGAGACAATGGCTGGATCTCTCTCAGTTATTTTCAGACCGAACTCCAGCTCCTGCTTTGGTTGAAACTTCGCCATCTTGATAACAAAAAAAAAAAAAAACAATGTAAAATAGCAAATCCGGAAATGCGCTTTTGTTGGTTTGTTTTCTTTCTCTTTCTCTCCTTCTAACGTTCGTTTTCAGTGTTGCCAATGCTTACAACTCGTTACTTTGTACAAAAAATCACAAAAAAAATATTTTTTTATTTTATGCATTTCTTATTTTATGGATTTTTCAAATTTTATTTTATAGATTTTTGGTCTTATTTTATGGATATCCATAATCTTATGCAGCCTGCCCATACACCACATCTCATTTTTATGTATTTATTGTATGTACATGTGTACTGATGGCGTGATTGACTAGTTTCTTGGCTAAAGTGATTGGCTGCTACTTTCGATACGTAAAACAAAAAGTTATGAAGTTAAAATTTGCTATGTAATGTGCATAAGTATATTAAGAACAACAGGGCGAACTTTGGAAATCAATTAATAAATCATTTGTTGTGAATTTTGTACAAAAGAAAAAAGAAAAAGAAGAAGTCTGTGACGGTTCAGTGAACTCATGCTAGCCTATGTGTCCAGATCAGTAAGTACCATGTATAAACATTACACATATAGTAGGCCTTTGCTGTAGACGGCAAAACAGAATAGCAGAAAAACAAACTAATGTGAATCAGTTCAAGACATATATCAGAAAAAAAACAATTAATGTCAAGCAGCTCAAGACAGAATAGCGGAAAAAACCTAATTAATGTCAAACAGTTCAAGACAGAATGGCAGAAAAAACACAATGAATGTCAAGCAGTTCAAGACAGTGTAGCAGAAAAACAATACTAATGTCAAACAGTTCAAGACAGAATAGCAGAAAAAACAATATTAATGTCAAACAGTTCAAGACAGAATAGCAGAAAAAACAATATTAATGTCAAAAAGTTCAAGACAGAATAACAGGAAAAAAACGAATTAATGACAATCAGTTCAAAGGATATGCAAGCTTTTTTACTATGGTAAATTAAATTGAAAAATAATATTTGAATAATGGTGTAAATTGGCTTGCTAATGCAGATAGTTTATCGGGGGAGTTTTACAGAGAATCTCGAGCAAACACTTGCAGTTGTGCTCGTAAAACTGTAATGTAGTAAGAAAATCAAGTATTACAATTTTTGTAAATAATTTCACTAGAAAATTAGCAAAGAATAAGCATAATTTGTGTAAATTAATAGTTAACACAGCAGTTTAACCCTTTCCCCTGCACTGATCTTGTTTGGCAGGGAAAAACGACTAAATACTATACCTTCTGCAATAACCTCTGCACGATAAATCCTGCTTATCTGCCATTTTTCATCACCGCCAAAAAACGCGCAATTTCTCCTTTCGCGCAATTCTGAACTTAAAATGATGATAAATACTATTCATAGGCTGCAACGACGTAAGACTGAAAATTACGTGATAATTACAATAACCAAATTCTGAAAAAATATGGCAAGTCTTTTGCCAGATGCTAAAAAAGTTTCAAATTAAAACTAAATTTCACAAATAACTGAACTCCTTCTTGTTATTAGATGACGTCATATCTATTCTGTGCTAGATAGCGTCATCTCTCGAAAATATTTCAAACTCGTACTAGTTCTGACATCTAACATGTGTACTGTGGCCGGTTCGAATTACAGTAAACACAACGAATTCGTGCTCCTGTTAACTGTGTTAAGAAACGATGTCTTACTTCATGGTGAGCGACCATGAACTCCCCATCTCTTTCCATCTGGGAGCCTGAATTTTTAATTTATTACACACATCTCAATCAAAATGTTAGGCATGCTAAACATAAATAAATAAAGCGTCTTGCGACATTTGCAAAATGAAACTACTTTTATTTTTGGTCCGTTAATGTTTCGTCTTATATTTCCATGCAGTCTTATTGTGTTCAGGTGGCTCTGTGTTTCGATGTTTATCAATGTTCATTTGAATGGTTTACTGGGGCATGTCAGTGAAATGTTCAGCACAATGAATGCCAAGCAGGTTCTAAAGCTAGGGGGAGCAATCACATAAAAGAGGTGACGTGACCCATACCAAACATTTTTAATGCATCGATTAGGTATTTTGTGCTTAAAATCAAAACACGAAGAAGATACAGCTTTAAAGGCAGTTTACATCGAACATAAGACAGCAATGGTGGAGACTATTATTGTAATTTTCATGTCTATCTAAGTTTGTGTGTGATTTGTTTGTATTGTTTTTTTTCTTTTTATGATGTTGTATGTTGTATATATGTAAATTGTAATATGAACTTCTGTTTGAAATCAAGGATTAAATCAAATCTCTCTCTCTCTCTCTCTCTCTCTCTCTCTCTCTCTCTCTCTCTCTCTCTCTCTCTCTCTCTCTCTCTCTCTCTCTCTCTCTCTCTCTCTCCTCTCAATTATTCTTTGTGAGGTAAATTAATTGTTCTTGTTTATGAGCTTTTCACAGTTCAATGATGATGATGACCATGAATAGGCCAAAGGTTAAGTGTAAAGAAACAACGCATTTGTGTACACTTGACCACGCCTATTGTTATATTAACAGCTTTAACTTGTTTTAACAGCTAGTCAGAACCTTGCCTAGTTCATTTTTTCTTGTTCCCAAGCAAGATCATGATAATAAATCTCTCTGCGCACAGGTTAATGCATAGTTAAGTAAGTCCCGGCAAAACAACTGAAGTTACTAAATTGATGCGCCAGACCGCTTTTTTTATCCACATGTCATATGACTGTTGTAGTTAAGCGTGTTGCTGTGGTACACCAAACGTTTGACTTACACCAACTGCGCGTGAGCACAATTTTTAGCAATTTTTATTGCTATAAACAGGCTGCATAAGATTATGGATATCCATAAAATAAGACCAAAAATCCATAAAATAAAATTTGAAAAATCCATAAAATAAGAAATGCATAAAATAAAAAAATATTTTTTTGTGATTTTTTGTACAAAGTAACGAGTTGTAAGCATTGCCAACACTGAAAACGAACGTTAGAAGGAGAGAAAGAGAAAGAAAACAAACCGAAACCATTTCCGGATTTGCTATTTTACAGTTTTTTTCTCATTGTCTTTTTGTTATCAAGATGGCGCAGTTTCAACCAAAGCATGAGCTGGAGTTCGGTCTGAAAATAACTGAGAGAGACCCAGCTATTGTCTCGTAAAATTTGATTAAATTTGAAGTGATATGAAACCGATAAAATTAAAACGAAACCGATAAAATTAAAACTAAGTCCTGCGTGTTTAAAAACACGTTTAAAGCACTCCTGTTTTTACTTTTTAATTGATTTCCCCTGGGCATCTCGTTCCAGATATAGTCTATTTTTTATTTTATTGATATCCATAAAATAAAATTTCAAAAATCCATAAAATAAGCTATTTTATTTATTTTATACATATCCATAATCTTATGCACCCTGGCTATAAACCAAAATGTTCTCAAATGCCTGTTCGACGCCTCAGAAGAAACAATGCAGATTGAAACAATGCAATTGCATTTAATTACGATCCTAGTTTTTTCAAAGTATTTCTAATTCAGATAAAGGTGATCGGATGGACTGAATATTATTCATTAACAAAGAATATTAGTGGAAATACGTGGAAATAAAGAAGCTGCAAATACCTGTGTAAATTACAATATGCTTACGCCCAATTTAACCCTCAATTTATGCTTTAAAACCTCCGTAAACCGATTCTTGTAAAGATTCAGAAGAAAGTTTTATCTGGTAACGTTTTTTCTGTGGGAAACAACAAATGTATTTCTGTTATAGTTGTAATTATATATAGATCTAGACAGATCTAATTGCGTTTAATATACATTTCTGGTTCTACTTGTAATTATATATAGATCTAGACAGATTTAATTGCGTTTAATATGTATTTCTGGTTCTACTTGTAATTATATATAGATCTAAACAGATCTAATTCTGTTTAATATGTATTTCTGGTTCTACTTGTAAGTATGTATAGATCTGAACAGATCTAATTCTGTTTAAGTGATTTAGTCGCGTGGCTGCACAGACGGAACAATATATTGGTGCAAGAAGGAAGAAAATAAAAAGAGAAAGCAGCATTTTTTGCTAATAAAAACAAATCTACAATAATCTATTTTGCACCAGCTAATAATTAATGTAAAGAAAGAATACGTTAGACAGGTAGACAGAATGAGTCGGATCAAGTTAGAGAGTAATAGTCAGAAGTTCTTTGATAGCAATAATTCCAAACACAAACAGAAAAACAAATTGTAATTGAATTGAATTTGCATGGCAGCATCGTATACAGATGCAGGAAGTTTGTTGGCGGGATTGCTAGGGTCACAGAATTCAGATAACGTCATTTCGTGTTCATCGTGAGGGTACGGCGGTACATGGCAATCAAATGTAGAAGCCACCCACCAATCAGCCTTCAGCCACCTCATACTGCAGTTGCAATAAAGGGGGCTTCCTGAAAAACAAAAACGAGAAGTTTCAAAGTGTTGTTGATAAAAGATTGAACCTCAATGTGTTTTTTAATACAAACCGTTTTTCTTTTTCTATTAAGATTTCAGGAAAGTTAAAGCAAAACCGGATTCAATGTTAAACTGTAGGTCAAAGCCTATACCTTTAGTATAAAATATTGAAAGGAAACATACTATTTTTTTGAAAAATGACTTACGTAAAACAATTATTACTACACAAACAATATTTCACGTTCATGCCACTATTTTTTCGCTGTCACTTTACATGCGTTGGTTAAAGGGGCTGCATTTCGGAAATGCATTGCACAAAAATGTCCCTCTCAGTTCAGTTGTGTTAGTTTGTGACGAACTGTACGCGTTCGACAGCTCATGCGTGAGTACGTATTTGTGGCAAATTTGAAAATTAAATTTTTATTTTAAAACTTCCTAATTTTAAATCGCTGAATAGCTTATAGTAGCATCGTACTTCAATTTTCGCTTTCGCAAACAATAGCAAAGCACTCATGGAATATTTTGATGCTAAAAATTGTTAGTTTGTGATGTCATCACTAGTTGGGCTCACCTGCTGTTAGTTAAGGATTTAAGATATTATTGTATTATCAGAAATGCTTTTGCAGTATTATTGGTGTTAAAATGTAGCGTTCTTGAAAATGGGATAGTATACGCAAAATCATCCTGTTAACCCTTTCAATCCCAAATTATTTTTTTAATAAGAAAAACTTTTTTTAAAAACACAACAAAAGCAAAAAAATGTGCTTCATTTTGCAACTGCTGATAATTTTTTAAAGTATTTAAGACATTTAGTATGCATGTAATGCTGATCTGTACAAAGTCATCTCTAAAGTACTGTACCTTGTGCAGTTTTTTATGCTATGTAGATTTTCTAGTTTGCCATTTTATCACCATTTTTAGTCTATTGTTATTGGCTTAAATCAAAATAACTATTAACAGATCAAATAACTGTCAGTTTTAAAATTTCATTAATTTTAAAGGCAGAAAATATTCTCGTATCCCACGGGATACAACGGGTATGAAAGGGTTAAAGACGTGCCACAGAACGCACATTTTCCTTAATTGCTTTCATCTGCCTATAGCAATGTGAAAATTGAACAGAACATTGTCTTTAATCCTGCCATGATTAGCAAAAGCCAAGAGTAGCGGAGTTTCTTTTTTTCATTTGAACTCTCTACCATCTCTGTGTACGTTATGAAAGCATTTGGGTTCATGGAAATGGTAAAAATTTTGATCCATATAAAACAAAAGAGGGTCTTGTAAAAATTTACTGGGAAAGGGGCACATGTGCCTTAGATGTAGCAGTAAGAACGGGCTTGTCCAAGTGAAAAAAATCTAGTCAAAAAAATTTCAATATTCTAGCAAGTCATTAATACAGACTAAAGTGGGCCCTTGCGGAACACCTCATTTAGGAAATTCCACCTCACTAAAAACGTCCATTGAAAGTGGTGCGTATTTGCTATTCTTCGGACAACGATAAACTAATTATTGTCGAAGATTTTAAACATAAACTCACCTGTTAGTAGCAAATTTCACCTCAGTAAAAATAGCCACTGATGATAGTGCGTGTTTGCTATTATTCGGATAAGAATAAGCCAGTTATTGTCGAAAATTATAAACATACAACTCACCTGTTAGCTCTATTAACATATCCGATGGATGTCTTTCACGATGAAGTTTTGGCTTCCTCATGTACTTGATGTTAGTCCTGGTAAAGATGATTGTCCCGATGACGAAATTTATCGAAAGATCCAAGTCGGCATTCACAAGTTGCAAACAGTTACTGATGATTATTTGCCTCACGAAATTCATTTGATCGAACGCCTTTGGATGAATTCTCTTTAAATTGTTGTTATAAGAAATTGTGATGCTATGCCAGACCGAAGCATATATTGCATTTTCTCCAAGCTCTTCTATGTCAGACTTCGTGATGGTTAAGTCATTTATGTCTTTTCTTCTGAGAAACAAATCGGGCAATTGTGCTTCCTTGTAGTGAGAAATTATTAGCTTTCGAAGATAGCATGGAAAAGTTTTCCAGATTTGTTTCAGTTTTGCAGAGAACAATTGCTGTCCCACATCGCCACATACAACATTGCATAGGCCAATTGGCGCCACCTGGTGCGAATACCAGTACGTGCATTCTTTGAAGCGCACATCACAGGCATAAATTTTTGCTGGTGTTGTGACCGGCTGCGCTGTAGTAGTAGTTGTTATGTTCTCCATACAATGTGAGACGCTTTTTGCTGAAAAAGGCACTTCGGGACATTTCCTTAAGCAAGGTTTGCATTTAACTCTAGCCTCCTTCCAATATTTCGATTGTGCCCATTTCAGAGGACAACCACATGAAATTTCGTTGCCTGTAACGAAATATGACATTAAACAAAATGTGGTATGTTGACAGACATGAACTTGTAGCATTGTTTGATTGTATAAGTTAGACCACGAAGTAGCAATATGGGACTTTTTACAATATTTCAGGCAACAAACAATATAAGGTTTATATGAAGAATTTGTTAAGAACTACAAAACGTTGTCTTCAGAAACAGCCTGAACTGCTGCAAAGCAAAATATAAATTATTTAACTAATACAGACTTTATTATTTAACTATTTAGCTAATTATTTAACTAACACAGTTTTAACACAGTCAAAAATGTCTGTAGTTGCAAATAGAACATACCTAATCACCCCCAACTTAAGACTATTTGTTAAATCTTAGTAACGTATATATCGTCCATAATTTAAGATGTTTTTCTCAGTTAATCAGACAGACTAGTGCACAAGTTATCGGTGTACTGTATCCAAAAACAGATGCGTGCTGGCGAGAAGTTTTACGAAAAAGCGTTGTTGCTAGTTGCTATTGACTTAATTTCTGCTACTCTTTTTCACACAACATTTCCAGAAAATATTTGGACAAATTTGGAAACATTTGGAAAAATCGGATCAATTTTAGTTGTCGGAATGTTCTAAACGTTAGCTTTCTAAACGTTTCTAAGCGTGTTTAAAAATTTCCAAGCGTTACTTATGGCATAGTATTAAAAAATATTTCTTATAGCAAGATATTTATGCAAATTTAATCGTCATTTGCAATGTGAACTTCAAGCGTCTGCTGTGTTGACCTTCAGTCAAAATACCCAGGAGTGAATTAACTCCTTCATAACCGTAAGAGTTTGCTGCATTTTGCATGGTTCATGAAAAACAGATCTCATTAAGCACAAATACATTATATTTATTCATTTTTGTAGATTTCTACTCATCACACAATGGACTTTCATTCAAAATTATGCATAAAATACGTTTGCTTAGGTGAGTGTGGGTGCTTGCTTATATTAAAATTTTTTTTACCAATACATTGAGAAAGCTTTCCGTAACTGCATTGTTTGCACTGTAACAATGCACAGTATCACTTGTGTGCAATCGGCTAATACAGCAAATTTCAACTATCCAGACACAACACTTTCCTATACTTTAACCTCATGTCTACTCTACATTTAAGGAGAAATTCCTTTCAAAAAATGAATCAACATTAATTTGTCCTTAAGCAAACAGGCGATCAATAAATTAATGTGTACGATCACGCAACTGTGCACCAGTCTAAGTTACTCAATTTATCAAATTAGATCACTCATAAATGTTTGGATAGCCGATACTCTCCTGAATAAAGCAGTACCTAATTTGCAATCATTTAGTTATGTCTGTACTCACGCAGAAGCAGAAAAGTCATAGATTCTTAGAAGACCTACTTAGAATGGTGCGGACCCGAAGAAGTTAAGGGCCTCACGGGCTAAGGTTATCAACAAACGAAGGACCTGAACGTATTGGCTACATATCAAATTGTACTATAGGTTTTACATGTCAAATGTAGACGTGCGTTAACTCAAATGTAGATTGAGGTGGTTCAAATGTGTTAACAATGGTATTCAACAAATCTTGAGCGCTTTTGGTAAGTCAAATGTAGACACATGTCAAGTGAAATGTGACATTGGTATCTCAAATGTGGATAGGTGTTAAAGTTTAAGGATGTTAAATTTAAGCTTCTTCAATTTCAATTTAATAATTGCTCATAAGCTAAAATAACAAGTTATAGGCCTACAAATAGATGCACTGTAGTTTATCTTTTTCTAATTTGCACTTAAATAACTAGCTAGAATATTTCAGCACAAAACTTTACTACCTGGACTTAAAATAAAAAAATATCAGAGCCGTACACAGATCAGATTGCCGTCAATCTGCTTGGAAACTATCAAACTATTGTGGATTCTTCTCAGGCTTTTGCATGACTTGTCCTTATAACCTTTGTCCTTACAAATGGAAATAAATTTGTTTGAAATGTCTTTCCACTTAGGTTAACCAAAAGGGACAACAAGAACAATGGTGCACGTGTCTAAATATCCCATTCTTCTGTCAGTTGTTGTGTCCAAAACAGGCAGTACCCAACTTGCCCAAGTAGCCAAGCCTACCTTCTCCAAAATAATGTTTTATGGCAAAGTATCCTGTATACAGTCACCGTCTATATTGAAAGTGAAATATTTTGTGTGCAGTAAAGGCTCAATCGCTCAACTCTCTTTGGCAATTTAAATTAATCAGTTCAAATAATTATGCTATCCTTTATTAAAAAAAATTATCTTTATTTAATTGGTCAACGGTCTCAGGACTCCGACAGCCTATCAATATTTGGGGCATAAAGCTATGGCCTCATTAGCCTAATAGTTAATCTCTGAATATACCTATGAAGAAAAAAATCATGAAAACACCAAATACCACCTAACCTAAACAAGACCAACAACTGGTTAAAAACTATACGAAATGATTGTTTTTTTAAGTTGCTCTCTATTTAATCCGTTGGTCTATTTTACTTGATGACTGATGATGAATGAGGGGAATGTTTAAAACTTCTGTAATAAGACGTCTGCTTGCCCACACTGGCCCCACAGTGTCATTTGTGTTCCTATCTGAGCTGAGAATTGCTTGTTTGAAAAGTAGTTCTCTCACTTTTGAAATGCTTTATTGTGACAGTGTCAAGCATTTAGCATCTAGCACTCAATAGAAAACATATTATATATTTTTCAGAAGAGGTCTTGACAAGCCACTAGGCAGTTTCCATTTTTTTGTCAGTTTTCTGTTGTGTTTTCAGGGCAGATTTTAGAATTCTACTTGTCCAATATCTATAAGGATGATGATGATAATTCCTTACCTTTCAATTCCAGTAAAATCTGCTCAGAAGGTCTCTGTGGATGCAGCTGGGGCATCCTCATGCTCTTTATCCCTGTTCGTTCTATATCAATCAGACTTATCTCCAAATTATTGCTCATATCTAGAGCAAGCGCTTTTAGTTTTGGGCAATCGTATATCACAATTTCATTTACGGTATCTATTCGCTCGAAAGCATTTGAGGAGATTGCAGTTAATTTTCTGTGGCGCTTCAACATCAAGGCATAATTAACAGTTCCATATATAGATGCTTCATGAATCATTTCAATTTCAGAGTCCACTATTTCAAGTTCGTCTATAACCTTTCCTTTTAGAAAATATTGTGGTAATTCTTTTTCCTGATAGTTAGCAATAAAAAAATATCGAGTCCAAGTGGGTAGTGATTGTAAGATTAATGTCAAGTCAGATTGAAAGAGTTTCTCAAAGTAACCGCATACTACAAAGCATCCCTTGCGATCATCAAAAAATTCCACGATAATACACTTTGAAATAGCAAATCCACACACGTCATCTGTACAATTGAGAAAATCTCCAATTTTTATTTCTTTCTCTGTGTGCTTGAAAGGTGGTATATTGCAATCAATTATTGAGTATTTCCAATTCTTCCTTTTTGTCCACTCCATCTTGCAATCGCAGTACAGTGGATTTTCTAAAATTAGATTTAAAGAGAATTAGAAGAACAATTTGCTTGCTAGTAGATTGTCAGTAAATTCGATTACAAAGAATGTCACTTGTATTGTGGAAACCTTGATTTAGGTAGTTGCTTGATCGTATTATTTACTTTCACTTCACTGCCCCTAGAACGATGATAGCGGTTTCGTTTTTTGAGGTTCATCTAGCAATGTCCAAAAAAACTACACCTGTAATATAGAGTGTCGCCATATGTTTCGCTTACTGAAACACGCAGAGTTTGAAAGCTAAGTAAAACACGTGACAAAATGCAGCAAACATATGTGTGCTTTTTGTTTGTTTTTCTTTCTTAAGGTAAGATTTCTCAACACCTGGTTTGCTCACTTATCTGATTTCTCTCCAGCACAGACAGCATTTGCCTTGGCCGTACAGGTGATGGCGACAGTTGCTTTTTCTAATTAATAAATCAATACAATGAGGCAGTAACAGAGCATGAAACGAGATTGTTTTGATTGTGGAATGGTTTGAAAGGGATGCTCGTTGTGAGGGCAAACATTAAACAGCAAAACGGTGTACCAGATCCCACAGGAAATGATTCAGATACGTTATTAGATATATCCCTTTGTACGCGTGGGCCCTGTTGCCTGACCCATCCCTGTTCCACGAAATAGATAAACAGTAACATACAGCACACGATAGGAAAGCCAAAAGAGTTTTTTTTACCTGTTAGCGATATTATTACATCTTTTGGCAATCTTTGATTATGTAAGACTGGCATGTCCATTTGCACTAATCCTGTTTCAGACACAACCACACTTGCAATCCTCTGATTGTAACTTAGGTCTAAGTTGGCAGTTTTCAGGCTTTCTGCACTAACAATTTGAATACTTCTAACATCAACCATTCTACGAAATGCTTTTGGATCAATGTACGTTAAGAGGGGATTATTAACTATCCATACAGATCTCAAAACGTTGGCATGCATAAATGACGCAGTCAGATTTACAAAGTTTGAGTTGCTTATCTGCAGCACTCCAAATGTCTTCTTCTTGAATAATTTGCGTGGGAAGGAGCTGTCTTCGTAGTTTCTAATCTCCATGAACTCCACATAATCAGGTAGAGTGTTTTCCAGGAACCACATGTTAGAATAACGGAGGCCATATATTTTGCCACATATTAGTCTGCAAGGTGTTTTGCTCACGACTTTACACAGATTCCATTTAATTCTTCTACCGCACTGATTTGAATACGGTGGAGGCAGTGTGGTGGTTGGTAAGGGCGGGTGTACAGTACTTGCACCACATGCATTATCAAAATCTGCAAGATACCATTCTCTAGCTGGAACTCCACATTCGATATAAGAATCTTGCCAATTCTCCGCTTTTGTCCATCTCATCGAACAATTACACTCAAGTGGATTATCTAGAAAAGGAAAACAGTTTTGGTGTCATATTTCTTTTGTGTTTGTGTCATGAGAATTTTGTTGTATGCAGTATAATAATCAAATTTCAAGAAAAACAGTTGTGTTCTGCTTCAATCTTGCATAAAAACCAACTTCATCTGTGCACTTCAATTTAGCATTAACAGTTCAGCATCATCTGTGAACTTCAATCTACATTAACAGTAAAGCTTTATTAATTCACTTAAATCTACATAAATAGTACAGCTTCATCTATGCACTTCAGTCTACATTAACAGTTCAGCTTCATCTGTGCACTTCAATCTACATTAACAGTAGAGCTTCATCTGTGAACTTCAATCTAAATTAACAGTAAAGCTTTATTAATTCACTTAAATCTACATGAATAGTACAGCTTCATCTATGCACTTCAATCTACATTAACAGTTCAGCTTCATCTGTGCACTTCAATCTATATTAACAGTAGAGCTTCATCTGTGAACTTCAATCTACATTAACAGTAAAGCTTTATTAATGCACTGCAATCTACATGAACAGTACAGCTTCATTTATGCACTTCAATATACGCTAACAGTTCAGCTTCATCTGTGCACTTCGATCTACATTCACAGTATAGTTTCGTCCATGCACATCGATCTACTTTAACAGTACAGCCTCATCTATGCACTTCAACCTGCATTAACAGAACAGCTTCATCTGTGCACTTCAATCTGCATTAACAGTACAGCTTCATCTGTGCACTTCACTCTACATTATTAGTACAGCTTCATCTGTGCACTTCAATCTACATTAATGGTGCAGCTTCATCGGTGCACTTCAATCTACATTAACAGTACAGCTTCATCTATGCACTTCAATCTACATTAACAGTGCAGCTTTATCTGAGCACTTCAATCTGCATTAACAGTTCAGCTTCATCTATGCACTTCAATCTACATTAACAGTGCAGCTTCATCTGTGCACTTCACTCTACATTAACAGTATAGCTTCATTTATGCACTTCAACCTACATTAGCAGTACAGCTTCATCTGTGCACTTCAATCTACATTAACAGTACAGTTTCATCTATCACTTCAATCTACATTTGCAGTACATTTTCGTCTGTGCACTTCACTCTACATTAGCAGTACAGCTTCATCTGTGAACTTCAATCTACATTAACAGCACAGTTTCATCTATGCAATTCAATCTACATTAACGGTACAGTTTCATCTGTGCATTTCAATCTACATTAATGGTACAGTTTCATGTATGCACTTCAGTCTACATTAACAGTACAGCCCCCTCCGTGCACTTCAATCTACATTAACAGTACAGGTCCATCTGTGCGATCTGTGCACTTCAATCTACATTAACAGTACAGGTCCATCTGTGCGATCTGTGCACTTCAATCTACATTAACAGCAC
Organism: Tubiluchus corallicola; assembly: GCA_030141605.1. Classification (NCBI taxonomy): domain Eukaryota; kingdom Metazoa; phylum Priapulida; class Priapulimorpha; order Priapulimorphida; family Tubiluchidae; genus Tubiluchus; species Tubiluchus corallicola. Next base: position 37,678 of record JAQGDQ010001355.1, read on the forward strand.
AGTTTCATTTATGCACTGGAACCTACATTAGCAGTACAGCTTCATCTGTGAACTTCAATCTACATTAACAGCACAGTTTCATCTATGCATTTCAATCTACATTGACAGTACAGCTTCGTCTGTGCACTTCAATCTACATTAACAGTACAGCTTAATCTATGCACCTCAATCTACATTAACGGTACAGCTTCATCTGTGCATTTCAATCTATATTAACAGTACAGCTTCGTCTGTGCTTTTCAATCTACATTAACAGTACAACTTCATCTATGCACTTCAATCTACATTAACGGTACAGCTTCGTCTGTACATTTCAGTCTACATTAACAGTACAGCTTCATCTAAGCACTTCAATCTACAGTAACAGTATAATTTCATCTGTGCACTATATCGTTTGTTGGTCACAATTTTTTTGGGTAAATAATACGGTCCATATGAAGTTATATTCTTTAAGAGAAATTTCGCAAGCACAAACAAGTCAAGGTTTATCAAAGTATGCAAAGTGTACTAGATAACGTCTACAGTGTACTGTAGAGAGACAATAAACACCAAACGGTCTTACTCAATAATATTTGGGAAATAGTATAATGCAATATTTCAAGTCAAGCTGAGATAAAAATGACAAAGAGCAATAATTATAGTGGTAGAAACTTTCAAACACTTCAACACTTCAAGAATTTCGCAGGAAAGTGGAGTAGCCTAGGCTCTTTATCAAAAATTAACTCAGGTATAGTAATTTAATGATGGCGAGCGCCGTTTTGTTTACTACTAGTTAGGAAACATACGAAAATCACATGGTTTTCATCTTGAATACCAAGTCCACACTCACACGTTCTTCTCCCTCCTGGAATTCTCGACTACCTTCCTGTTCGAACTTTCATTCAGTGCAAAGACAGCAATACACGAGAGGTTCTAAAGCGAGTAAATTCAGGCACATCAGCATCGTGGATTAAAGCTCGCATATCGTTAAAATCTTGATCAATTAAATTTAAATTGTCATTTATTTATACCATAAGTTATCAATATACCTTGACACACCTTGATTTTTTATTAATAGTACAGTTTCGTCTATGCACTTCAGTCTATGTAATTGTAATGTCTATGCACTTCAGTCTATGTAATTGTAATGATGCATGGTTCTCCCCGCCAGGTGGTCTGATTGGTGTCTCCCTAGTCGGCTCGTTCGCTCATGCTTCGGAGGCCAAGTAATCTGATTTCAATGCCAAGATGTCACACATAAATTTTTTGAAATGAACTTGCCAGTAAACTTGTCCTGTGTACTTCGAGCTGGCTGTGTCTGCAGTACAGGTGCCATTACAGGTAAGAACACCTGACTGTTTACCTGTTGAGTCTACAGGGCCATTCCATAGAAAAGGTTATACACCAGGTATTCAAAACCATGATGCAACGGCTTCGTACGGACGGGACCTTCACAATGTGGGTTGGTCGAAAATTTCGCCCCCGTAACAATATATTAGCAGCACACTTTCATCTATGTACTTCAATCTACAGTAAGTGATTCAACTACGTTCATCTACGTACAGAAACATACAGTTCCATCCATGCACTTCAATTAACATTAATGTTTCATCTATGTACTTCAGTCTACAACAACTGCTCAATCAATTTACTTCAATCTATTGCAATAGTACATTTTCTACCATATTCATTTTACCCAGAAACAAATGCGCTAATAGATTACTGTTAACCCAGGAAATATTAGATTACCTCACTGCATCTGTATCATCAAAAAATGAAGAAATTTGCAAAACTAAAAAGAAAAATTTCCCGATGTTATTAACGCCAAACAATGACACGATGCAATTTTCACTGTACAAGATTATCACTTCGTGACAGAAACATGAATTGAATCGAACTGAAATTTACCTTTTTCTCAAATTTACAAATGTGCATTAACAGTTTCCAGTCTACAAGGGCGCAATAGTTGAATAGTATACAGGTAAATAGGGCCTAATGGGTAGTATAAGTGAAAAGGAGAGAGAATAGTGAGCAGGCCGCGGCCAAGCATGCACACGCACGCACGCACGCACGCACGCACACACACACACCCGCGCGCGAAGAACACAATTTTATCAAATTATTCTGAATAATTCGCAATAACAGGACAAAGAGCAAACGATGTTAGTTACTGCGTTTAAAGAGGTTATTTTATTCAACCAGAAAAACTTTTTGGTGATAATTTTTGATGTGCAGTAAAGTCGACTATGCAACGTGCATATTTTCGCACTGCTTTTTTCCGGAAATCATGCATTTTGAAAAAACAACTTACACGCAATATAGAAAGATATGTTCTCTGCTGGAAGATTTGGTGGAAAGATCGGCCTTGTTAAATAATCTGTAGCTGTTGATACTATCGCAAACATTGAGATCTTTGGGTTTGATGAAAAGTCTAAGCTTGTTACGTCCAGTTTTAACGAATTCTGGATTCTCAACACGGCTAGGTTGTCTAATCTTGAAAAGGCTTGGGGATGTATCGTTTTTAGTTCATAATTGTCCTCCAGTATTATATTGTCAACGTCTCCATAGAAAGCATCACTGTCAATAGTTTCGAGTTTCTTAGAATCTCTAATCTGCAAAACAGTTACTTGTTTTTTGTCTAGAAAGTAATCAGGTAAAGTCGGATCATCGTACTTAAAAATTGTGATTTCTGATAAATTATTTTTCATTGCACCAACTACTTCACCAAGTGCTATTTTATCAAGTGGCTCTTTTATACCACACAAAACTTCGCAGAAGTATATGCCGGATTTGTAGCCCTCAACAATTACAACAAAAGTACAGTTTTGTCTCCACCAATCACCTCCGCATCCATACACGGTCATATGTACTCCGTGTATCTGCTGAATTGATTTAAATGTATTAACAATGAAATATCCAAATATCAATGCAGTAAACAAAAAGTTATTATTGAACATGGCTGACTATAACAAACTTTTGAAACTTTTTTCAATTGTTCAAAGAAACGACTTTCTAAAACGCTTTGGAACTTTTGCGCAATTTTAGTAATAGTAATTGTCTTAGAACAATGCAAAAAATTTTCTCCAGTTGTTTTTCCAAAGAATTTACAATTATGGAATTAAAAATTTATTTTCAATGTGGCAACCCTTTGTTCCATTTTTTCAATATTTCGTTGGTAGTAAATAATTCTGTATTGGTTGGGTTCCTGTTTGCAAGCCTGCCGCAAAAATCAAGCTGGACCTATTAATTAAAAACTGGGTGGCAAATCAGTATGCCAAATTTTAATGCAGTTTCAGAATATATCCAAAACTTTGCCATTTTCAAGTTTTTGCAATAACCTTATCTTTGTATGGATAGATAATATTTTAAATGCATTTACAGAATGAATTAAACATTGAAACATTGATTCATTGACAATGAATTGAAACACTGTACCTAAATAAATCACCTAAAATTATAGAGGCATAAAGAAAGCGTTTACATCCAGAAGTGCTAAAGTTTTTTTAGGAACACCATAACTTTTTTCTTAAGCTTTACTAAGAACTTGTTCATTTATTTGCAAAACACTTTTATTTTTTAGTTGTCATGTAAAATAGTAATTCATAAATAAATCACGAATCACACAGCAGAATTAAGAAAGTTACTTTATTGGAGCAGCTTTAAAGCACTTTTACATCAGTAAGATAAGGATATGCTAACTTCCAAGAAAACCCACGCCTAATGCAGTATAGACCAGGGGTGTGCAAATTATCTGACTAGGCGGGCCACATTAAACATTCCCTCAATTCCTGCAGGCCACATGCAGTTTGGTCAATGAGCCAAGTACAGAAAGGCCTAATAACGATTTTTTTTGCATCCGACCTGCGTACATCATTACTACTACACTCAAGAAACTATTTTAGAAGTCACTAAAATTTATATTACAAACCATATATTTCTACTTTCAGCACAGATAGTGGTAATTTCAATACAATGCATATTAGTAACGTGTATCACACAGTCTGTGTAGTACAGTGACATTAAGCTACAACTGTCTTGTAAGGGTTAATGGCATCCGATCTAGTAGAAAAAACTACACGCACTATCTTTGGGATCGTGGCACGGACTTCAGCTGGATACACTCAATTAATCGCCTGGGCCGCAGTTTCATTAGGTTGACAAATCTCTTCGCGGGCCGCACAAATTCTCTTGGCGGGCCGCAAGTGGCCCGCGGGCCGCAATTTGCACACCCCTGGTATAGACAAATAAAAAACCTTAAAAATATAGGCTTATTTGAAGTCAGAAATCCGTCCATGAAATATTAGATAAAGACAAATAAACACATTAAAGTGGGAAAAGGAAGTAAAAAAATCCACGTTACTTTATAGATTTTAAACCTGTCACATTGTAAGATGCTCACCTATGACAGATGTAGAATGTAGGACTATTGCCAAGCCAACGTTTCTACATCTCTCATACCTATGCTTAGTAATGTGGAACAAGTCACCAATTACACACTTCTAATAGTATTACTAAAGTAAGTTATCATCTAGATCGGTATTAAAAAGATCATGTGGAGAGTGCCCCAAGAACAGACAATGTGCAATGGACTGAGTAGACAACATCGTTTACTTATCATTTTCTATACTTTTTTTATAAAAAATTTTGCATGCTTCTTTTAGTGGACACGTTTAAGCTTTACAAGGTGTAAGGTTTACTTCTCAGACAGTCAACAAGAGACACATTCCATTGTACGCCTTTCATCCAGCTCAGATTGCAATCACAATATAATAGATTTTCTGAAAAGATGTTATTCTGCATTTCATATATGAGTATGGAAGGCACTGTGGTGTAATAAATTGTGTACTGTGCAATCTTACTTACTCACTCACTCACTCACTCACTCACACACTCACTCACTCACTCACTCACTCACAAGTTTTACTACAAAATTACATTAGACATTAGTAACATTTACAGTAAGAATAGACTATAACTACACAAACTGACAAGTTTTGCTACAAGAATACATTAGACAGTAACATTTACAGTAAGAATAGACTATAACTACACAAGCTGACAAGTTTTACTACAAGATTACATTACACATTAGTAGAAAATGACGATTAGAAAGTATTAATGTACGAATATTTAAGACTGATGCCTTTCATATCAGATAGAAACTACTGGAAGCGTTTAGTACGTAATATAAAGTCATGTATACATTGGAATATTTTACAGTTAACAACATAGTTAAATTCATCTTTTCCGAATAATAACAACTTCAACAGAACATTAGTCCCTAAGCCAGCTATATTAAGGTTTTCGGGCAGAAGTATTTCATTTAATTTATCAAACATAACAACCCTAGTTTGTTGATACAATGCTCATTGGTTTAACGGAAAGTACTTTGGATTTCTGTCATTGATGTCATTGTCTTTCGCAGGCTGATTATAAATAAACTTTTAGGTAAAATTCTCCTATTCAATGCAATTACAAATTTACAAACAGGAGAGTACAAACACAAGGTGCATGCTTCTAAGTGGAGACGTTGACAATATAATACTTGAGGACACTATGAACTAAAACGATACATCCCCAAGCCTTTTCAAGATTAGACAAATCTAGCCGTAAGTTGAGAATCCAGAATTCGTTAAACTGGACGTAACAAGCTAGACTTTTCATCAAACTCAAAGATCTCAAAGTGTTTGCGATAGTATCAACAGCTACAGATTATTTAGTCAAGGCCGATCTTTCCACCAAATCTTCCAGCAGAGAACATATCTTTCTATATTGCGTGTAATGTTGTTTTTTCAAAATGCATGATTTCCGGAAAAGCAGTGCGAAAATATGCACGTTGCATAGTCGACTTTACTGCACATCAAAAATTATCACTAAAAAGTTTTTCTGGTTGAATAAAATAACTCCCTTTTAAACGCAGTACTAACATCGTTTGCTTGTCCTGTTATTGCGAATTATTCAGAATAATTTGATAAAATTGTGTTCTTCGCGCGCGGGTGTGTGTGTGTGCGTGCGTGCGTGCGTGCGTGTGCATGCTTGGCCGCGGCCTGCTCACTATTCTCTCTCCTTTTCACTTATACTACCCATTAGGCCCTATTTACCTGTATACTATTCAACTATTGCGCCCTTGTAGACTGGAAACTGTTAATGCACATTTGTAAATTTGAGAAAAAGGTAAATTTCAGTTCGATTCAATTCATGTTTCTGTCACGAAGTGATAATCTTGTACAGTGAAAATTGCATCGTGTCATTGTTTGGCGTTAATAACATCGGGAAATTTTTCTTTTTAGTTTTGCAAATTTCTTCATTTTTTGATGATACAGATGCAGTGAGGTAATCTAATATTTCCTGGGTTAACAGTAATCTATTAGCGCATTTGTTTCTGGGTAAAATGAATATGGTAGAAAATGTACTATTGCAATAGATTGAAGTAAATTGATTGAGCAGTTGTTGTAGACTGAAGTACATAGATGAAACATTAATGTTAATTGAAGTGCATGGATGGAACTATATGTTTCTGCACGTAGATGAACGTGTTTGAATCACTTACTGTAGACTGAAATACATAGATGAAACTGTGTTACGGGGGCGAAATTTTCGACCAACAAACATTGTGAAGGTCTCGTCCGTACGAAGCCGTTGCATAATGGTTTTGAATACCGGGTGTATTGAAAACCTTTTCTATGGAATGGCCTTGTAAACTCAACAGGTAAACAGTCAGGTGTGTCTTACCTGTCATGGCACCTGTACTGCAGATGCAGTCAGCTCGAAGTACACAGGACAAGTTTACTGGTAAGTTTATTTCAACCTAAAGTTTTCATCATCTTGGCATTGAAATCAGATTACTTGGCCTCCGAAGTATGAGAGAACGAACCGACTAGGGGAGACACCAATCAGACCCCCTGGCGGGGAGAATCATGCATCATTACAATTACATAGAGTGAAGTGCATAGACAAAACTGTACTATTAATATAGAATCAAGGTGTGTCAAGGTACATTGATACCTTATAAATAAATGACAATTTAAATTTAATTGATCAGGATTTTAACGATATACGAGCTTTATTCCACGATGCTGATGTGTCTGAATTTACTCGCTTTAGAACCTCTCGTTTATTGTTGTTTTTGCACTGAATGAAAGTTCGAACAGGAGGTGGTCGAGAATTCCATGAGGGAGAAGAACGTGTGAGTGTGGACTTGGTATTCAAGATGAAAACCACGTGATTTCGTGTTTCCTAACTAATAGTAAAGAAAACGGCACTCGCCATCATAAAATTACTATACCTGA
>JAQGDQ010002102.1:0-2500 GCA_030141605.1 Tubiluchus corallicola
GAAAAAATGATTATAGTTATGCATGCTTCTGTAGATAACTTAATGTAAATAAGGATGAAGTAAATGATGTAATAATTTGAGTAGTGCGAGGTGAGTGTACGACCATACGGTCATTAACACACTCACCTTACTTAAATGAAAAAATGATTATAGTTATGCATGCTTCTGTAGATAACTTAATGTAAATAAGGATGAAGTAAATGATGTAATAATTTGAGTAGTGCGAGGTGAGTGTACGACCATACGGTCATTAACACACTCACCTTACTTAAATGAAAAAATGATTATAGTTATGCATGCTTCTGTAGATAACTTAATGTAAATAAGGATGAAGTAAATGATGTAATAATAGCAATGGTATAAGAGCAATAAACCTGAAAGTTGAGAAAGGAAAACAGAATATGTAATTACGACTTTGAGTGAACCTTAAAGAGTGATTTTTTTTAAATAGTTACGAATATGAATTATGTGAATTATGTAACCTAAGATATTTTCTTGTATCTGTTACACGGTCGACAATGGATTCCATTTTATTGTAGTTACGTTTAGTTGCCAAATATGGATAAGTTACGTTTAGTTGCCAAATATGGATAAGTTACGTTTAGTTGCCAAATATGGATAAGTTACGTTTAGTTGCCAAATATGGATAATACAATTTTTTAATGAATCACCTAGTTTATCATACACAGTGTTAAAGGCAAAACTTACTGCTTTATAAAATTTTCTCTTTGAGTTTCATTTTGTTTGATATAATTTTTTGCTATGAGTTAAATTCCGTTTTGCATTGCTTGTGAAACCTTCCTTTTATGCTGAGTGGAATTGCATTTTATTAATTTTTTGCTTCATGTTATTCCTTGTTATGCTTTGAATTGCATTTCTGCGTTGAGTTGATTTTTGTTGCTTTTGCCTTTTATATATGCACAAACACCTAAAAATGTCATGAGCCTGCAAGTAAACTTGTATTTTTATAGGGGCAGCTGACCAAGTGACCAATAGGTCTTTCGCTGCTCCTTCGCAGCTGCAATGAAATGTAAAAATAATTATGACGAATTTTAACTGCTATTGAGAAAATAAAATTGAATTGAATTGAATTGAATTACTGTCAATTTATCCTACGCACCTGACATGGAATTTCAATTGTCATTTCATCGACAATAAATTCTACTTCGATGCAGTTCCAACTGTTTATCAAATGTGAGATAATTCAATTTAATAAACATGGTTTTCAAAAATGCATGCTTAACAAATTACTCGCATAATGAGTGTGTTTATCAGAGAATTACCGTATTTATTCGAGTAAAACGCGCAAAATTTTCTACCTAAAAGAATTCAAAGTTTGGGTGCGCGTTATAAACGAGGGCTGGGGCGAGGCGTAGCTAAGGAAATAATTAATAATATTTGCGTCATCAGCAGACTTTGCCAGACGGTGCAACGTCTAGACGGTTTGTCTAGACGGTGTCTGGCCCACGGAAATGTTAGAGACTGGAATTGTTGGAGTTGTTGAACAACGCACGTGTTCAACAACGTTTGTCACTTACAATGCTTGGTCTGAGCCGAGAAAAAGTGAAACAAAATTTTATACCGATTTTTAATCGAAAATTAGGGGTGCGCGTTATACACGTGTGGGCGTTATACTCGAATAAATACGGTAAGAAGCTTACCAAAAGCAGACGAAACACCCTCCCACATAGTATCATAATTTGCGTCAAACATGCCAATAGAACTGCTGCCAGGGTGAAGACTACTGACTGATGGAAGGACCAAGTCGTCATCTTCCCACCAATGCCAAGCTGAAATGGTAAGATATGCAAAAATGGGAACACAATGAAATTTTACTGCAGAAAGAAACGGAGGTTTTACACTACGTCCTAAAACACTTTCCTTGCTAAAAGAAAACCCTTTATTTACACAAAGTCTACAAAATTTATTTTGAATTTTTTACCACTTACGTACTGCCTTTTTGTATACAGGGCTTGCCTTAACAGTAACTCTGTACAAAATCTGTAGATTTAAACTTTCGCAATAAAAGTGAGATGCAGCCATTTTGACGATAGGTCATTTGAAGGAAGTTTAGATAACTTTGAATAAAGTTTGAAAAAAATAGCCAAAGCATTCGTAGCACACACGTCAATAACTAAGTAACATGTTAAATTACTGTATTTTCATTGATAAGACGAAAAATACGTTTTTTTGGTTAGCGAGTGGTGCACCCTGGAGGGTAAGTCAACGACATTTTGCCATTCGATGAAAACTTATCTTAAATAATAAATAATTTTTCTTTAGTAACCCAAATCTTTCAAGTAGGTAAGTTAAGTGCTAAGTAATAACTTTTGGGGCTTAGTTAACATTTCCTTTTCTTCCAATGATTTACGTTGTGCGTATATGACGTCATGCAATGGCGACTCCAGAACAGTATTGTGGGAAATTTAAAATGAAGACAAACAAAAAATCTCTACAACGCGATTACGATATGTGCATGAAATTGCTATAAAGTTATATA
>JAQGDQ010002102.1:7500-14941 GCA_030141605.1 Tubiluchus corallicola
GTTAGTTTGTGATGAATTGCACACGTTCGACAACTCATGCGTGGGCACAGCGGTAAATTTTCTTCCTTTAAATAATTTATCCATAATGCTATGATGCGACGTTTGCTGCTATATTGTCCACACGGTATATCATAGGCACTTAGCTAAAATTGTATAATTGTAATTATTATAATTTTCAGGCTTTCACACTAAATTTTAATTGCATGATAGATTCGCCTTTGTTTGAACAATGCTTTCTGTCATTATTATTATTATTAATATTATTACTATTACTGTTACTGTTACTGTTACTATTACTATTACTGTTACTTTTACTATTACTATTACTGTTACTGTCACTGTCACTGTCACTGTCACTGTCACTGTCACTGTCACTGTCACTATCACTATCACTATCACTATCACTATCACTATCACTATTACTATTACTATTACTATTACTATTACTATTATTATTATTATTATTATTATTATTATTATTATTATTATTATTATTATTATTATTATTATTATTATTATTAATATTATTATTATTATTATTATTATTATTATTATTATTATTATTATTATTATTATTATTATTATTATTATTATTATTATTATTATTATTATTATTATTATTATTATTATTATTATTATTATTATTATTATTATTATTACTATTATCATTATTATTGTTATGATGATGATGATGATGATCATGGATCCTGTTTTTTGCAATTCATCATTATTATTATTACTATTATTATCATCATCATCATTATTGTAATTTTTTGTTTCAGGCAAAAATGTCCCATATACAAATATTTACTTATTTACAGATAAAACAAAAAAATACATAATAAAATCAGTTCCAAATTCACTAAACAGACCTAGAAACTGTAAGATAAAAAACCTCCCAGGTTTTGATGCTAAAAAATTGATCTTTACTATTACGTCCCACAGGAAAAACGTGTGAACCAGCCTGTAGATTTGTGTGAACGTGACAAACTCGCTTCAACTTAATTGTGACCAAGTGACTAACGACAAGCAATTGGCCTTGGATGTATCAAACTAATGTTAACATTGTAGCCTAGTTCCATTTTCAGAAAAGTAGAACCCTAGAGGCGTTTGTATTTTGTGTTTCTATTTTGCAAAACAACGTAAATTCGGAAATTTAACGTCAAGGAGTCAATATGACACGTATTCCAGGGAGTTTGACCCGAGGAATCCATTTCTGTCATTTTCACAACAAAAATAACTACCGCCTTCAAAATGGCCGCTACTTGATAGACGGGCAGTACCGGTTGCATTTCGGAAACGCATTGCACAAAAAACAGGTGCTGTACCTCTCAGTTCAGATGTGTTAGTTTGTGACGAACTACACCCGTTCGAGAGCTCGTGCGTAACGACAGCGGTAAATGTGAAATTTGAATTTTTATCTTAAAACTTGCCTAGTTTTAGTACAACACACTGAATATCTTACAGTAACACTGTACTTCAATTTTTATTTTCACAAACACGGGCAACGAGCTCGTGGAATATTTTGTTGTTGAGAATCACGTTAGTTTGTGATGTCTTGCACAAACTAGTTTGGCTGACCCGCTTCCACAAACTAGTTTGGCTGACCCGCCATTAATTAAGTTTTTAATCTGTTACTTAATTATCGGAAATTAATTGCTTAATTTTGCAGCATTAATTATGTTAAAATGTATATCTTTTAACGGAGTTCAAAATGGGGTTGCAGATGAAAAATCATCCAGTCTTCCTTTAAAGGGGGTCTCTCAACTGCGTTCACATTCACATTTGAAACATTTTTAGGTCCCAAGTAGAGAGGTACCTATCTCAATCTTTTCCCAGAACACATATAGAAAGAGATTTTCCAATCTCCATTTTCTACACGTATATTATGACTCTTATGGTAAGAATAATAATGTTAACGAGCAAAGGCCCCGCAAAAAAAATGTGCGTACAAGTACACTCATAATCAAAAATACGCGAACGTCCTACATACTCCTGATTTATAGCTCAATGCCAATGCCAGTAGCAGGTTTTACTGAAGTTATAAGCTTATAGACAGAGCATAATGGATGACGTCAGAACAATGGCTTTGCGTCAGCAGTTTTCCAAGCGAAAATTGCCAAAAATGGAACATTTAATTAACTCGCCAGTACTCCTCTCGGTAGACCTGCCCTAAAATATAACACGCACCATCGTGTAGCCCTGTTCTTTCTCTTTCTAAAGAGCCATATACCTCCTTCCGAGAGTCCCACCAGGCGCCGCCAGAACGTTTTTCCCGCAGGCTGTTTGGTCAAAATTTCGAAAAAATCCGGAGTTTGGTCCGGGAAAACGTTCGTTATGGGACGCCGTAGTCCTCTCGCGAATTCTAAATACGCCTATGGCACCCACCGCTGAACGGGCTGCCTGTCCATGGTCAGCACCACCCCCGGCCCATTCCCGTTCTTCAGAAATGAGAGGTATAAGTAATAATAATAATAATAAATTTTAAGCAGCGGTTATCGCTCAACAAGTAACTTCTCGTGACAGAGTGATGCAAAAACGAGACTCATTACAGAATACTATACTGTAACTACTCATCCGAGTACCAGCGCCTGTACAAAATAAAAGCCATAATTTATTTAATATAAGTCGCATTATTAAGTAGAAAAATAAAAGTGAAACCATGGCAAGGAAGGAAGGGAAGGAGAGTGTCAGACAGATGGGGAAGGCAGAGAGGTGAAAGAGAAAGAATAAAGTGTGTGAGAGAGAGAGAGAGAGAGAGAGGAGAAAGAAAGAGAGGAAGAGAGACAGAGAGAGAGACAGACAGAGCGAGAGAGAAAAAAAGAGAGAGAGAGAGCGAGAGAGAGAGAGAGAGAGAGAGGAGAAAGAAAGAGAGGAAGAGAGACAGAGAGAGAGACAGACAGAGCGAGAGAGAGAAAAAAAAGAGAGAGAGAGCGTCATATATAATTAAACAAGTTTATAATAAAAAAAATATTATGACTCTCTTCCGCTATATCAGGTGGCAGTCACTGAGTTTGGAGAGCATAATTCTCTCTCCTCACACCACGAGGTCGTTACTTCTGTAAAATTCGTATTCCTACGTGTACTCTGTACTCTGTACCTGTACGTGTACTCTGCACGTGTACTCAGTGCTTGTACTCTGTACGTGTACTCTGTACGTGTACTCTGTACGTGTACTCAGTACTTGTACTCTGCACGTGTACTCAGTACTTGTAGTCTGTACTGGTACTCTGTACTCTGTACTCTGTACGTGTACTCTGCACGTGTACTCTGTACGTGTACTCTGTACGTGTACTCTGTACGTGAACTCTGTACGTGTACTCTGTACGTGTACTCTGTACGTGAACTCTGTACGTGTACTCTGTACTCTGTACTCTGTACGTGTACTCTGTACGTGTACTCAGTGCTTGTACTCTGTACGTGTACTCTGTACTCTGTACGTGTACTATGTACGTGAACTCTGTACGTGTACTCTGTACGTGTACTCTGTACGTGTACTCTGTACGTGTACTCTGTACGTGTATTCTGTACTTGTACTCTGTACGTGCATTCTGTACGTGTATTCTGTACGTGTACTCTGTACTTGTACTCTGTACGTGTATTCTGCACGGCAATAAAGAACATTCTGACGCGTTACGGGTCACAACTTTCGCATACCCCTGGCTAAACTATTTAGTACCCCCGAGGGGTTCTCTTACCCCAGGTTAGGAACCACTGGTTTAGATGCCGAACTCGAAAGTCTATAAAACTTGAAATAAGGTCACCAAAATGTCCGAGATTTGACATACGACGTGTGACAAACAAGTTATACCAAGTCAAGCATGTAAGACTCATTAAATCATGCCTCGCCCAGTAATACCTGCTCTTTTGCCTTGGTTTTGTGACTTGTTCACTGCTGTCTGCCTCTTCTGTACCGCCAGCCTTCTCTTCACCACCAAGGATGGTAAGTTCTTGCATTCGTTTTTTTCATTTGATAATAATTTCAATTTTGCATGCCTGTGCAAGGTGAATATTTTTCTTTACCACTTTACCGCTTTTTTAAAGATCAAATTGTGTGTTTCTCTGAGCAGTAGAATTTGTTTTGCTTGAAGCATTATTACATTACTAAAGGAGGACAGGTTGATGTTTCATATATTAACCCATTTTCAGGTACTGTAAAAAGTATACATTTTGACACAATTAATAATGCAAAAGCATTTCCTATAATTAAAGAATAGATTAAAAACTCAATTAAAGGCGGGCAAGTCCAATTGGTGATGACATCACAAACCAACACAATTTTCAACAGCAAAAATATTCTACGAGCGTGTTGCACGTGTTTGCAAAAGCGAAAATGGAAGTACAGTGCTACTGTAAGATATTCATTGTGTTGTACTAAAACTAGGCAAGTTTCAAGCATAAATGTGTGTAGTTCGTCACAGACTAACACATCTGAACTGAGAGGTACCCGTTTTTTGTGCAACGCTTTCTGAAATGCAGGCGCTAGTGCCCGTCTAACCAGCGAACGGTGGAGTGTAACAGCAAAGAATTAATGGCGCGAACGTGAAATTGTGTGTTAATAATTCTTTCACGAAAGTCATTTTTGAAAGAAATAGTAAGTTTTCTTTCAATATTTTAAAGAGTAGATTGTTTTAACCAACAGTTTAAGGTTGGGATCGGTTTTGGTTTCTGTACCAACAATAATGCAACAAGATTTATGTACCAACAACAGCGACAGCAACAGCAACAGCAACAAAAGCAGCAATAGCAATAGCAACAAACAACAACAACAACAGCAGCAACAACAGCAACAAAACAGCAGCAACAAAGCAGCAAAAGTAGCAGCAATAGCAATAACAAACAACAACAAAAACAACGGCACAAAAACAACAACAAAAACAACAACAGCAACGAAGCAGCAGCAACAACAGCAACAAAAGCAGCAGCAACAGCGACAGCAACAACAAACAACAAAAACAACAGCAACGAAGCAGCAGCAACAACAGCAACAAAAGCAGCAGCAACAGCGACAGCAACAACAAACAACAACAACAACAACAACAACAACAGAAACAACATTAATAATGATTTTATTATGATTCCAGGCTCTCTTCACGCTGAAACCCGAGGAAATATCAAGTAAGTCGCGTTGATTATTCAATCAGGGCAGAGAAGTTTCAATTAATTCGATTAATTTAATATTCGTTAACTTGCACGTGCATTTATTTCCGTTTTGCTATCAGCACGTTGTTAAGGAATGTTTTTTAAACTTTGAAAATTAGTAAATTCCTTTTTTCATTACAGATACTTAAAAACATTTATAGTTAAAACACTACAACTTTAGAACTTTTAGTTTACGTAGTTAAAAATCTTCTCAAACAATGTTTTTAAACAATGAAAATCAATAAAATGTCTTTTTTCATTACAGATACTTAAAAACATTAAAGTTAAAACACTACAACTTTATTAGAACCTTTAATTTACATATTTAAAAGATCATATCAAACGTTTCAACAGAGCTACTGCTGTCATCATGCTTGTATATTTTCAAAAATTACCACTGATGACGACAGCAGAGGCTCTGTCGAAACGTTTGGCATGATATTTTAACTATGTAAATTAAAAGTACTAATAAAGTTGTAGTGTTTTGACTATAAATGTTTTTAAATGTCTTTATTAAAAAAAGGCATTTTGTTGATTTTCATTGTTTAAAAACATTGTTTGAGAAGATTGTTTTAACTACGTAAATTAAAAGTTCTAATAAAGTTGTAGTGTTTTGACTATAAGATCTCTTTGTTTAAGCTTTTTTGTTTGTAAATTTTCTCAGTTAATTTTCGTGAATTTCTCTAGTGACTTGACTATGAACCAAGAAACGTTACTTTTTTTATTTTTACTATCCCAGGTTATCGGTCAGTTTTCAACTCTTGGGGTGGTGACCAAGATGGACTCAGTCCAGATAATCTGACCTCTGTTTTAAAGAAGTTGCTTGCTAGGAAAGTTGTACCAGTCACTCATGATATCAGACTTCTTGCCTGTGACATGATCTCAGCCATTGACGTGACAGGTAAGGACACACCGGAAACCTTTATATATAATACATAAACTTGATGAATCTTAAACAAAAAATATTTTTTTGTTTACTAATAAGCTAAATTGTCACAGTTCAAGCTTGATCCATTTACGGTAAGCATTTGACAACTGAGAACAAACTGCGTGAGCGACAGTACTTTCTCTACCTGAGCTCAGACATGCGAGCATGGCCGCATGCGCACAATAGCCAAACACACCACTGTGCTGGGCTGTGAGGCAAACAGTACTACCCTCACGTGCTCTGGTTACATATAAACATAAAAAGAGAAATCTTATAGATAAAAGTACTCATACAATACTTATATAGTACTTATACCGTGCGTAACTATGCATAGCCGTAATCCTTAAATAGGTGCTCTGAAGTACTTATATAGTACGTAACTACATTTTAAGATGAAATTCAAATTTCAAATTTACCGCCGTGTTCACGCATGAACTGTCGAACGTGTGCTGTTCGTCACAAACTAACATATCTGATATGAGAGGTACAGCACCTGTTTTTGTGCAATGCGTTTCCGAAATGCTAGTGCCCGTCTAACTATAGAATGACGTGCATGAGCTGTTGAACACGTGTAGCTTTCATCTTGTTCACTAAAGTCTTTCTTTAAGGAAGCACCATGAGTTTTCAAGCATTCGCTGGATACATGGCTACAAAACCTGTACTAAGAGACATAGAATTTGAATACGCTGAAGCCTTTAGACTGTTTGACATGGACAACAGTGGCAAGGTAATATATGGCTTCATTTGTCCTACAGCAAACTTTAAAGTTCGCTCTAGGTAATTTAATAAAAAAAAATTAAAATTTTTGTTTATGAAAACCAAAGTAAAAATTGGTCCTAGAAATGCGATAACCAAAGAGGCTATGCTAGATGCGAGCACATGTCTTTAGGTTGCACTGAAGTATATCGCAAAGTAGCGGCTGACCAGCTAGTGGCACCTGGTATTTGTTAGTATATGTAGTTTGTACTAGAGAGAAAAGAATTATGTAATAAATGTGAAAAAGGAAAAGCAAGGTAGGTCAGTAAGAACAGGATAGTGCTAAAACAGCTTGGAGAAAGAAGGTCATGGGAGTAGGTTTACATATTATAGTTTTAGTTTTTTGAGAGGTGATTATATTCTCATTTTTGTAGGAGTGTAATTATAATCATAAAATAATTTGTATTAATGGAGAGAAATTTTGTATACGTATAGTTATAATATTTTTCAAGGAATATGTTATGCTACAAATAATTACTTTGTTATTATCTAATATCTAAGAAAATTTTATCTAAACGTTCACTGAGGCTTCTGTAGTGAGGCTCAACCTAATTTACAACTTCACAGGTAAAATTACAGGTAAGTTCACATAGGTGCTGCCACCTACATGTTAAG
>JAQGDQ010001657.1:0-30783 GCA_030141605.1 Tubiluchus corallicola
AAGAAAATGACTTATTATATTGAATATAGTCTAGCCTCGTTATCTTGCCCCTCGTTATGCCGCCAAACTCATCTCTCGCCATAGAAAGTACCAGGACGGATTTCCTGCTTTGATATTTACCTCGTTAAGTTGCCACCCTCGCTTTTCGCCCTTGCCACGTCATGCTAGGATGAGTGCTTATGTAAACTATATTCGTTATGTCGCCAAACAGACAAACTCAGAGGTGAATCGATCAATACATATACTGCGTGTCGATCAATATAACCGCGGTATGTAGACAATGCTGCTGTACTCAACAGACAGACATAATTAATCTAGTGTGTGTCTCACCAGGTTTAGATTAGGAGTGCTGTGGTTGGTTAATGCGCAGAGAAACTAAAGTGTCACCGATATCCTTACTCTATAACACCAAAGCTGCGTTTAAGTTTGAGTTTCCACAAAGTGTGAGCAACTTCGCCGTTATATTCCCGTTATCTCACCATACTCGCCTCTCGCCAAAAATTTGCCCTAGACGGACACTGGCGAGATAACCGAGGCTAGACTGTATTATCGATAATATTGAGTGAAAATAGGGGGTGCTGGAATTCCACAGAACCTATACTCGAGCCACCACTGCGTAATGTATAACAGAATGGTATACAGTTTGAATACAGATTTAGCAATGAAAGGCATAATCAACACACGGGTAAGGAGAATGCATTAAATGCGTGACGTACGCAGTATACAGTCATTTTATAAAGTTTGAGCATCTCTTGTGCCAAGGCTAACTTAAGAGGATTATAATCTAACCGCTAAGAACTTAACAATTTATTATGCAGACAAAAGGAAATGAAGTGTCTTATAATGGAGAATTTGTTCCAGATTTGTTCTAGAGATTGGAGGATCTGTTCGATGATTAAAATATACTTACCTTTATATCATGCAGACTGTGGACACAAGAATATTTCTCCATTTCATCTAAAACATAAACATAAACATAAATGCAAACACAAACACAAACACAAACACAAACATAAACATAAATGTAAACACATACATTATACAAAACAATTTAGCTCTTCAGATATTATCATTTTATCATGAAGTGGCAAAGTTCGTGTAGCAGGTATTGAGGCATGTTAGTATGCATTCAATTGTACAGGTAAGGATTCTATCAGATGGTTAATGGAAGAGGCTTCGCTTATAGGCCATGAAGCCGATAAAATTAATGATGCCAAAAGGCTGCAACTGTTCACAATGCTTAAGAAAAATAGTATTTCTACTATTATATTAATACTAACCTAATTTGAAACAGGTTAGACTTTTTGGAAAACATTTCTACAAATAATTATGCTTTCTTTGTTACTTTTTCATTGTCTTTTTTCATTACCATTGTTTTTTTTTGGAATGGGTCATTAAGTTTCCTTAAGGCCTGTTGTTAATAACGACAGAAGTCAATTAATGTTAATAACGTTAATATCTATGTTAATAACAATGGCATTAACACCAGTTGCTAATGATGACAGGCAATTTATGGCCATTAATACCTTGTCATTCTCATTTACGACTGACATTGTATAAATAAGGTCTGCATTAGGAACATTAATGTGCAAAGAATGCCCCTGGTATTAGTTATAATATTGGTATAATACCCAGTTTTAACTTACTTCAAAGTTGTACCAATAAAGTGGTTGTAATCGTGAAATTTTAGACAACTCTGCAGCTGCTAAACCAGGGATGTGCAAATTGCAGCCCGCCGAGAGAATTTGTCAACCTAATGATAGTGCGGCCTGGGCGATTAATTGAGTGTATCCAGCTGAAGTCCGTGCCATGATCCCAAAGATAGTGTGGGTAGTTTTTTCTACTAGATTGGATGCCATTAACCCTTACAAGATGGTTGTAGCTTAACGTCACTGTACTACGCAGACTGTGTGATACACATTACTAATATGCATTGCAATGAAATTACCACTATCTGTCCTGAAAGTAGAAATATATGGTTTGTAATATAAATTTTAATAACTTCTAAAATAGTTTCTTGAGTGTAATAGTAATGATGTACGCAGGTCGGATGCAAAAAATTGTTATTAGGCCTTTCTGTACTTGGCTCCTTGATCAAACTGCCTGTGGCCCGGCTAGTCAGATAATTTGCACACCCCTGTGATAAACAAAGTGAATAAGCCGTTTCACAGCTTTGGTGTGCTCACGCACAGTTGCTGTAGGTCAAAGGTTAAGTGAACTCCAGCAGTGTGTCTTAACTACAACTGTCACGTGATATGTGGGTAAAGTAAAGCTGTCTGCAATGTCAGTTCAGTAACTTTTGTTGCGATGCCATCTCCTTGTTATTTTATGCGGACTTTACTTAATTATGCATTATGCATTAATTAGCTGTGCAATGTAGATTAATTTACTAGCAGGATCTTGCTTGGGAACAAGAAAAAATGAACTAGGTAAAGTTGTATCTAGCTGTTAAAACTGTTGCTATTACAAAAGCACGGGCTGCGAAGCATTGTCAAGTGTACACAAATGTGTTATCTGGTACACTTGACTTTTGAGCTTTTCATGATCATCATCAATCGCTGGAACTGTGAAAAGGCTTATTTATGCTCCCAGCTTATGAGCTTCATTTGAAAAAATCCTACCTGGTGTTGGTGTATTTGGGGGAGCGCTAAGCCAACCTCTCCCCTGTTCTCTCATCACTTTTGCTTGTGGTTCCGAGAGAAAAACGAGGATCTTCTTTTTCTTTTTCTCTACCAGTTCTTTCCTTTTTCGCTTTTTCCTCTTTTTCCTCGGTAATTTGCTCAAGTATATAGCTTCCACGGGAGGGGAATATTTCTGATTACTGTCAAACAGTTTAGCATTTTTACTAGATTCTGTTAAAACTACTGTTTTGTCGCTTGCTTCAGTATTTTCATGTCTTTTGGTCTTTACTGTCACCTGCGAGCTCATATCTAAGTTCTGTTTGTTTTTGTTTTCTTTAGTAATAGACCGTTTGTACCATTCTAGATTTTTGTCGCTTGTTTTGGTTTTTCTGCTTTTTCGTGTAGGCAGACGCGAAGCCGCCGATTGTCGTTCCTGTCTTTTGGCAAATTTACAAGGGTTTGTTGTGAGCAAGACATTTTCGTTAAAATCCATTGCCTGTAAAAAAACAAGTTTTTTTTAATTTTTTTATTATTATTATCACATTCAGTACAATATAATGACATTAAGCACACAGTGACATCAAAATTACTACTTCATACTGTATTAAATTGTTATGCTTCATACACTATCGTTATCATAAAAGAATAATTGTACAGCAGTGGGCTAGAGAAGCAAAGGCTTGCATAAGCCCACTGTCATGTGAACGCGCTAAAAAAAGAATGGATGAGTGAACAAAAAAAGAACTGGGAGAAAGGTTAGATCACACAGGAAGGGTAGAAGGATGTGTTAGTGGAAATAGTAGGAAGAAAGATAATAGATTGCGCTATGTTGACATCAGCTCTAAAGATTTATCAATGATGCCTTGTTTTGCATAATCTCTACCAGGATTGTGGTACGACTGCTGAAGTAGGTGTGGGAAATTAGGAAGTGTTGTACTTGTTGAGAATCATTGCTCTGCATTTCTCTGTAAATATGAATAATTTGCATCTTGCTGTCTTGTCAAGAATTGGTATTGTCATAATTTGCTCTAGTAAACTTACTAATGCTTTTCAAACTGTTTAACTGTACATTAGAAAATAATTGGAAACATCGAACTTTGAAACGTTTAGCAGGGATGAGAATCTTCCTCGGATACGCGGAATTCCGAGTTTTTGGAAGACCAGTAGTGCCATTTTTGTAAATCGCATAAATTCGTTGAGAAAATTTTTACGGACCCAGTACATTATTTCACAAGCTGACCGCTAGTTGGATAGAAGGATGTGTTAGTGGAAATGGTAGGAAGAAAGATAATAGATTGCGTTATGTTGACATGCTAAGTTATTAAGCAACAAGCCAAGATTATTATTAAATCCTTGGCAGCAAACGCACCTTAAGCAATGATACCAAAAGATATCTTCGAGTCACTATCCTCTAGACTCTTCAGACTAGCGAGTTTTCTGTGACAAGTTTTCTCGTTGACAGTAATCTCGCTGGTGTGATTTGCTTTGTGAGTTATTGTCGGCAAGTTATGACAAAATTTCTGACAGTTGCTGCGAGTTGATTTACTGTCTAGGGAATGCCTCAGGGAGTTACTCTCGACACGTTTAGCTGTGAACAGAGAAGTGAGAGGCTGTACTTACTGTCAGAGAGCAACTTGCAGCAAGTTTTGCTTTCCAGTCTGAACACGTTTGCGAGTTACTTGGCAAGTTTACCGGGCAAGAAAACTTGCTAGTCTGAATGCACCATAAGAATTCCGATGCCTCACTCACTGCCAGTGCTTGAACAACTATTGGATCACCAGAAAAGTTTCAATATTTTACTGAATAGATCTTCTACAAGCAGTATCATAACTCCTAGCTAGAAAGGGCAAGAGGAAAATTTAGTCCAATGACTGGAAAAAAATGTTATTCTGCCAGCACAGAATGCCTTAATTACATAGTTTTGTTTTGTCACCTTAAGTCCAAAACATACAAGCACAGGACAGTACAAACTCCAGCTGCATTAAGGTACTCTGTTTTGACGTACTAGCAAAAGAATTTGTTATACCCAATTACTACATCTTGTAATTTGAAAATTATTGTTTTACCTATTTAATTTATAAATTAAGCAGGAGTTGTGGGATTTTTGATTTCACTTAGCCATGCTACAAACTTTTTTATGTGCCATGCAAGAGAAAATGACACCAATGTAGAAAAACTTAATTAGAAAATATTAAAAATCTGAACCATGCATACGTATTGATTCACACAAGTTAACATTGCCATTTTAACGGTCGTTCTTTAATAATTTTTTACTAGATTCTGTTAAATGAAGCATAATGTTACTGTTCAAGTCACTACTGCACCAATTATAGTAATTAGTAGTATAGTAATACTAAAGAGTAAAGTAATACTAGTAAAAGATAGTTTGGACTGCCTGGAACTCATACTGGAATCACGTCATTCACAAAGCTGAGAATACAGCCACATCTTAGCGCCTTAAATTTGATAAGCTCAAAATGCTACCAAGAAGGCGAAGAAGAAGATAAAAAAGTGCTAACAAACCAGCTAGTCAACATCAATGGACAACCTATTCAACGGTATAATCGATGTCTTACTATAATAGGACTACATATGCCACTTAATTAAGCTAAATTTAAAAGCTTACACATCACTTCAAACTGTAATCCAATAAAAAATCAAAAATAAGATGTAAAAAATGAACAATTTTAGATGAATGACGTTCCAAAAATGAAAGACACTCGATTGTTTCGCAACAACAGCTGTTTCATAGACGCGATCACCATAGCAATTAGCAATATCGGTAACCAGGAAATCTTTTGCCCGCCCACGACAAATATTCGGTGGTGGTCAATGCGCTGTTTGCAAAAGTGCGCTATGATAAAAGCGTGGTGTGCTTTGCGAAAGTGTATTTTGAGCAAATTATTATTTTAGAAGTCTTGCATTTTTTGGCTTTTATTTGGCAACTATGGAAAGCGTCCTAGATATTGATGATTCGTTATACAGGTACGTATCAACTAAAAGTGTAAAACTCAGTGATTATCTGCCTCCATTGGAATGATCTAGGAAGCCAAGCTCAATGACACTGGCTCGTTGAATGCTATTGAGAAGAATTCTGAGTATAAGCACCATGAAAATTGACTGATCATACATCAGTGGCTCTAGCAGTTTGTTTCACTGATTTTTGCTGCTTTCTACATCTAACAAAAAATCGGAAGCGTGATTTGTTGAAGGAATATGGAAAATGCAACGAATTTACAGAGATGTCAAGAAGTGTGAAATGATTACATACATATTTTGTGATATGTATTTTCAACTCACATGAGCTCTGGCAGAGAGTCTAATTGTTCATGCCATTAAGACAATTTCATTTTCACTTGTTTTTGGAATATTGTGTTTTTCAGTTGCCACCCTGAAGTGAAATGTAGTAAACTGAGGGCTTCTGAAATGTGTCGAAAGTCGAAAAACGACAAACTTTTTAGTGTACTGTAAGAGAGAGAGGGAGAGAGAGATAGGGGCAGGGAGAGGGAGGGAGGGGGGGAGAGAGAGAGAGAGGGGGAGGGAGCAAGAGAGAGAGAGGATGGAGGGAGCAAGAGAAAGACAGAGGGGGAGGGAGGGAGACGGAGGGAGGGAGAGAGAGAGGGAGAGAGAGGAGAGAGAGAGTTGGAGAGAGAGAGAGGGAGAGAGAGAGAGTTGGAGAGAGAGAGAGAGCGGGAGAGAGAGAGAGAGGAGAGAGAGAGAGCGGGAGAGAGAGAGGGATTATTAGCAAAAAAATAACAAAACATTTTTTTTGGTTCTTGAGCAGTGGAGCTGGTATAACAATTAGATCACTTTTTAAGTTATTATTATTTCATGTTTTCATGCCCCGTGTGTGCTAGGTTATCTATGTTCAGTACAGCGTGCTTTGTGACTGACGTTAATAAGTGCCTATGTACTTTTTTAAAATAGCCGGCAGCGCTACGTCCTCGGCGACAATGCCATGCAGAAGATGGCTCAATCAAATGTCTTGCTGGTCGGGCTTGGAGGTGTTGGTGTAGAAACGGGTAAGTTTATTTGTTCCACGGTTTTTCATGTGAAATAAATAAATAAATAAATCTTTTATTTTGCATTATGTTTACATAACGTAAATCCTTCTAATTGCAGGGTAATCAGACAAAATTAAATCACAACAGCCTTAAAGCTTTACAAACAATGTTAAGAAAGTATCACATCTGAAGTGTGCGATAAAGTTAGAAAATCATGGGTGGAGTTTTGCATAAAAAAGTGTATTAGGGAAATCATTGATAAGATGGTATTTATGTAAAAGTAGCTATGAACATGAGGGAGTATGTGTAAGGAGGGATGGTAAATTTCTGAATGACAGCTTTAAAACTGGTTTGCGACAAATTCAATAATAAATTTATGTTGATTTACATTCCAAACGGTGTGCACAAGTTATTTGAACTATACTGACTTTATAATATAATCTTCTTGGATGAGATTGTGATCTTCTACACAGATCTAGGCATCATTAATACACAAACATGTTTTTGATAATCAACTCATTTACAATTTCAACAAATTTGTTGCAGGCATTTTTGTCATTCTTTGTCATTGTAGGACAGTCTTTTAAAGCATGTTGCCAAACTTCCCTGTGCAATTTTGCTATTCACTGAACTAGTAATAACTACTGTCTAATAAATAGTACAAGATCGTCTAGAAAAAACTTTTCCTCAAATTAATCCGTAACCCTTCATTCTAGTAGAAAGTTTTGTAAAAGAGATCCATGTTGCGATGTGCCCTGGTCTCTCCTCCTTCCAAAAAAGTTATAAATTTCCTCCGAGGGTCCCACCCTGCACCACTAGGGTGGCTTTTCTGCACGGCGTTTTAGCAATAAGCAAAATGTGGCAGTTTTTTGGCACTTTTCACGTGGTGCTGTTTTTAGAGGAACGAATGTGTAGAAAAACGTTCTAGCAGAACTTGGAGGAAAAATTATAGTTCTTTGGAAAGTGGAGAAACTGGGCCTATTTAGTTATTTGGGTCTGATTTACAAATGCCTGTACCATGTTGAAGGGCTACAAATTAGCTTGGCGAATATTTTTGGGATGACATATATGTATACACAATTAATTTTAAATCTATGAATTTTATTCGTATTTTTTCTGAATGCGAAACAAGCAAAAAAACACCTGCTAGGTGGCTCTGGTGAGCTGCGGGTCTTTTGGAAAGTGTAAACAGACCGTCTCAGTGGGTTACAAGTTTGCGGAAATTATATGCATACGCAATTAATTTTAAATCTATGAATTTCATTCGCATTTTTTCTAAATGAGAAACAATCAAAAAACACCTGCTAGGTGGCTCTGGCGAGCTGCGGGCCTTTTGGAAAGTGTAAACAGGCCGTCTCAGTGGGTTACAAGTTTATATGGTGTTTTATTGTAAATAGATATTCACTTTACCGTAAAAATGAATAGAAACTTTTTCCATCTCGTTCTGCTGACTTTGTTATGCTGATAGTTTATTGAAGTTTGTTGTTAAAGGTGCAAAATATTAACTGTCAACTCATAGTGTGACATAGTGTAAACTGACATCATTCAAAACGCAAGTATTTAGAGTGAAGACATATAAGACGCGGGGGCAATAAGTGTATTCTCTCCCTTTTTCTCTTGACAACTACATATTCAGAACTTGCAAAGTCTGTATACTTCAATATGCTAAGTAAACGGAAAGTAAACATAACTGTAATTGCGATGAAATTTAAATATTTGTTGAAAAGAATAATAATGCCTAATGACATTATTATTATCATAGTGTCAACTCAATTGTCAAAAGTCCTGATTTTGTAAACTGCTTTTTCTAAAATGGACAGTCACCCAGTAAGAACGCATTGGATAAATCAGGGGTGTGCAAATTGCGGCCTGCCGAGAGAATTTGTGCGGCTCGCGAAGAGATTTGTCAACCTAATGAAAGTGCGGCCCGGGCGATTAATTGAGTGTATCCAGCTGAAGTCCGTGCCACAATCGCAAAGATAGTGCGGGTAGTTTTTTCTACTAGATCGGATGCCATTAACCCTTACAAGACGGTTGTAGCTTAATGTCACTGTACTACACAGACTGTGTGATACACATTACTAATGTTGCATTGTAATGAAATTACCACTATCTGTCCTGAAAGTAGAAATATATGGTTTGTAATATAAATTTAAATAACTTCTAAAATAGTTTCTTGAGTGTAGTAGTAGTAATGATGTACGCAGGTCGGATGCAAAAAAAATCGTCATTAGGTCCTACTGTACTTGGCTCCTTGATCAAACTGCCTGTGGCCCGCAGGAATTGCAGGAAAGTTTAATGTGGCCCGGCTAGTCAGATAATTTGCAAACCCCTGAGCTACATTATTTGTTGTATTTTCTCTTTTATTGATGGGGGTATTCAGACTATCTAAGTTGTAATAATATAGGTGCTTATTGATTTTTTTTTCAGCAAAAAATGTCATATTGGCTGGCGTAAAGGCAAGTATAATCAAATTTGTTATTTTGTTTTGTTTTTGGCCTCAGTGCTGCAGTTATAGTATTAACAAACTGCTGAGATAGTGAATAATTTGTGGCGTGTTCATAGTCAAGCGGTCATGCGAGCGTGCTTCGTGTAAATGGGTCATAATTGCCTTGGTTCGATACTGAATCTGAGCTGTTTTCTTTTAGTCATGCTAGCATGCTTCGTGTAAATGGGTCATAATTGCCTGGGTTCGATACTGAACCAGAGCTGTTTCGTTTACTGTACTGATTCTGGATGTTAACTCCATAGAACAAGGATGTATTTACACGTGAATGTGGCTAAAGCACCTCTCATCTTAGAGAGATACCGTTGATAGTCAGCTAGGCTCTGGTCTTGCCTCAAACGCAGATGTTGAGTAGGTTCTGCAGTTGGCTGCTTGTTTCCGGTTTGCAGTGTGCCGGAATCTTAAGAGATCTAAAAGAACGATGGCCTCCAAGTATCTGTAAGGAATGTCTTAAATTGTTGATGAATGTCTTAAGTTGTTTTAAGTCTATGATACGCAAAGTATCAGACATCCGTGTCCGGAAGCAAGAAAGTATGTACATTCATATCTCCATTTGATTTAAAAAAAGCTATTGTAGTTTTCAATATTTTAGAGCATTCTTCATTTTGAACTAGTGTTTACACAATTGTCCAGTTTTCCATTAACCCTTTCATACCCGTTGTATCCCATGGGATACGAGAATATTTTCTGCCTTTAAAATTAATAAAATTTTAAAACTGACAGTTATTTGATCTGTTAATAGTTATTTTCATTTAAGCCAATAACAATAGACTAATAATGGTGATAAAATGGCAAACTAGAAAATCTACATAACATAAAAAACTGCACAAGGTACAGTACTTTAGAGACGACTTTGTACAGATCAGCATAGTATGCATACTAAATGTCTTAAATACTTTAAAAAATTATCAGCAGTTGCAAAATTAAGCACATTTTATGCTTCCATGGAATCCCAATGTATCCCGTGGGATACAGGCTATATTTAGCACGTGGGCACAGGTAGAAAAAATAATTGTTAAGTGTAAACAAGATAGACATACTGAACAAAAGTACCAAGCCAAAAATTTTTTCTTATTAAAAAATAATTTGGGACTGAAAGGGTTAACATTACGTTATTATATTGCTGCTTAGTATGTACTAAAGTTAAGTGCTATTTTCACATTATACATGTATTGTATCCATGAATTTATTTTTGTTTTTAGTCAGTGACTGTACAAGACTGGCAAACGGCTTCATACCATGACCTCAGCACACAGTTCTTCTTGTCTGCTGAAGACGTGGAGTGCAAGAGGAACAGGTACTAATTAATAACTCTGTAATGATTACCATCAAGGTTCCATTTGATGCTTTGAACTACGGCTCATGGGTTATTGATTGTGCTTTATAATGATTACTTTTATACATTGTACATTTGGTGCTCCAGAGCAGTGGTTCCCAAAGTAGGGGGAAATTACCCCCCGGGGGTAATATGTTTTTTTTGGGGGGTAACGGGCACCTCTCTGAAAATTTTTAAAACTTCGCTCGGAATGCATTTTACGTAGTTTTCTTCTTGAAGAGACTGCCTCCGGCAGGCAACACTGTGTCATGGGGTCCATCATTCATTTCTTCTTGTTTTCGTTTGTTCGAGTAATAATTACTCGAACGAACCTGCTCACTCAGTAATGAGCAGGTTCAGTAATTGTAATTCCTGTTTTGGCAACAATACAACAACAACACCTGGAAATTTATTTATGTCACGAGCAAACATAAATAATTTTGCTTGCTTGTGGCATATACGTGTGTTTACTTTTTGAGTTGGAGAAGTAGTACTAGGTGGGGGGTAATGGACACGACCGGGTTTCCCGATTTGGGTAACGGTCCGAGAAAGTTTGGGAACCACTGCTCCAGAGTATGACTTATGCTGTGACTCTGTTTGGCTCACCTGTGTGGGCTTCTAGTTATGGCTGTGAGTTTGTGACTCTGATTGGCTCACCTATGTGGGCTTCTAGTTACGGCTGTGAGTTCGTGACTCTGTTTTGCTCACCTATGTGGGCTTCTAGTTATGGCTGTGAGTTCGTGACTCTGTTTGGCTCACCTATGTGGGCTTCTAGGTATGGCTGTGAGTTCGTGATTCTGTTTGGCTCACCTATGTGGGCTTCTAGGTACGGCTGTGAGTTTGTGACTCTTACTGGCTCCACCTTTGTGGGCTTCTAGGTATGGCTGTAAGTTTGTGACTCTGATTGGTTCACCTGTGTGGGCTTCTGGACGTTTCAAAAGATGAACTTTTTTGCTAGTTTGTATAGCAATAGAGCCTATTTTGTTGTTGCATTAGTGTAACAGAGGTTAAATTCAGAGCACAGCATGAGCTTAGACGATGTTAGTGATCCCTTACACACACAGATGGCACCACGAGTAAGGTTCTGTGTATTGAAATTTGCAAGCCTTAGATGAAAGATGCCAAATACTCTGTGATTCTGTTTTCTACCGCTAAATTATTATCATAGCCTAATTGCCTCTTTACTTTTTATCTTTCTTTTAGGGCGGAAGCTTGCTGTAGCAAACTTGGTGAGCTTAACCCCTATGTGTCAGTGGAATTCATCAACACTCCTCTTACAGAAGCCTCCGACTTGGCATACCTGAGTAACTATCAGGTGATGCATTGGCGTTGCTCTTAGCTGTTTGTACTCTCACCTCTATGTACTACTCATATAAATGTCATATATGTGCATACAAAAGGAAATACTGCTAATGCCTAAGAAAATATTGTCAATTTATCTATAATAAATAATTACCAGACAATGGCTTCCTCTGCCGCCTGGAGTGATGGTTTACTTTAAAGGGAAGGAAAAGGGAATTTTTAAAGTATTTCACAAAGTTTCCATACAAAGTTATATTACTTAGCATTATGTTTACCTCTTTGAAAGCTTTGTGTAATATAAAAAAGAAATTTGTTAATAATTTAAAATATTCTCCATCCCAGCGTGCACCACTGGTTCACCAAAAACACACTATTAGTCTTATTGAAAACATCCCAGTGTGCATCACTGGTTCACCAAAAACACATTATTAGTCTTAGTGACAACATCCCAGTGTGCATCACTGGTTCACCAAAAACACATTATTGGTCTTATTGGCAACATCTCAGTGTGCATCACTGGTTCACCAAAAGCACATTGATCTCATTGGCAACATCCCAGTATGCACCACTGGTTCACCAAAAACATATTGATCTCATTGACAACATCCCAGTGTGCACCACTGGCTCACCAAAACACATTATTGACCTCATTGACAATATAAAGTAATTTGAATGTTTGGTCAGCAAAGAATGTGCTACGAATGCTCTGATAATTTTTTCAAACTTTACGCAATGTTACCTAAATTCGTGTCAATTGTGAAAACTTCCCGTGAAAACAGCTGCTCCCAGAGGTCGTCGGGGGAGTTTAAATTTACAAGTTTTGTGCAGCGTTACTGCTCAAGCAAAGTCTGTGCTCATATAACTGACACAAAATTTGAAGACGAATTTTTTAAGGTTTGTTTATAAGCAGTGTTTCCTGTGCTTTTAAGTTCTTGGCTGACCGTGCTTCTTTGCTAATTAACTAATTAACACAGTCAACTAATTACGAGATTTATGTCTTTCAGTGTGTGGTTCTCACCGAATGCAATCTTGACCTGCAAATGCGTGTAAACCAGTTTTGTAGATCTCATTCTCCGCCAATTACGGTAAGTTACTATCT
This sequence comes from Tubiluchus corallicola, assembly GCA_030141605.1. Classification (NCBI taxonomy): domain Eukaryota; kingdom Metazoa; phylum Priapulida; class Priapulimorpha; order Priapulimorphida; family Tubiluchidae; genus Tubiluchus; species Tubiluchus corallicola. The sequence goes on from JAQGDQ010001657.1 coordinate 12,848, forward strand.
GAAGCTGTTTAAAATGAGAGAATTTTTACTTCGTGTGGTTGAATACGTGGATAAGACGTTTTTGGCTCCATTCATTTTAATTTAATATTGCAGTTAATGTCGCATCAGTCTGAGGTTTGCATTTCAAAAGTTATAAATAAACTGTTTGATCTAGTGTTTGTCAGATTGCATATTTTGCTTGTGTGTCACTGTGCATAACGTTTTCATAATTCCTGATTTTGGACTAAAAACCCAACGACCGAAACGTATGTATTTCTTTTATTTGCAACAAATAAAATAATTTTGTACTACTAAAGTTATGAAAGAAGATTATATTTTTCCTTAGGTCAATTCATCTTGAGCTTCAGTTCATTTATTTTATTTATTTGTTTATTTATTTTATTTATTCATTTATTTGTTTGTTTTGCGATGAAACTGCATGCTGTTATGAGTATTTTTCTTGGCATATCAAAAACTCTCCCCGACTGGTAATTTTTGTCAAAAAACAAACGGGCATTCTATTTTTTGAGACACTCACTTACAATCACTAACAAATCATAACTAAAAAGTTATAGGTTTCCCGTGTCTCATATAAAACAACATATAACTCATTTTTAAATGGGGCAAACACCACTTGATAAAGGAGAAAAAACAGACTTGAGTGTGACTAAAATGTTTGTTAGAGATTCGTAAGTTTCCCACTGGGGCCATCTAGTGAGTATCTTTTGCAAGTTTTTTTAAATTAGTAACACTTTAAGTTGTTTGACAAAACAAGCTGCAAGATTTTACTTGCATAACAATTTGTTCTGATCTGCACACAGTACATTTTATCTGCTACCTTCATCTAATAATGTTCACGGTGTCGTTGTTTTATCAGTTTATTTCGACACAAATACACGGCGTCTTCGGCTCTCTGTTCTGCGATTTTGGCGACACGTTTGAAGTGCTGGATAAAAACGGTGAAGAAGCAAAGGAAGTTTTTGTCAGCAACATTACCAAGGTAAATCATTGTTTATTTATTTATCATTATTTACGACTTATTTATTTGTTTATTACGCAAACCACAATAACCTGTACTGCATAGCGTGATCATAATCTATTGACAAATACATTGATAAAACTAAGTTAGGCTGGACTATAGGTTTTACACATCAAATGTAGACACAGGAAAGTTCAAATGTGACTTAGGTAAGTCAAATGCAACTTAGGTAAGTCAAATGTAGACACAGGAAAGTTCAAATGCAACTTAGGTAAGTCAAATGTAGACACAGGAAAGTTCAAATGCAACTTAGGTAAGTCAAATGTAGACATAGGAAAGTTCAAATGTGACTTAGGTAAGTCAAATGTAGACACAGGAAAGTTCAAATGCAACTTAGGTAAGTCAAATGTAGACACAGGAAAGTTCAAATGTGACTTAGGTAAGTCAAATGTAGACACAGGAAAGTTCAAATGTGACTTAGGTAAGTCAAATGTAGACATAGGAAAGTTCAAATGTGACTTAGGTAAGTCAAATGTAGATGCAATACTTTGAATAAATCGGTAATTAAGTTATTTAAGTGCAAATTAGAAAAAGATAAACCAAAGATAGTGCATCTATTAGTAGGCCTATAACGTTGTTATTTTAACTTAGGAGCAATTATTAAATTGAAATTAAAGGAGATTAAATTTAACATCCTTAAACTTTACCACCTATCCACATTTGAGATACCAATGTTACATTTGACTTGACATGTGTCTACATTTGACTTACCGAAAACGCTTAAGATTTCTTGAAAACCATTGTTAACATATTTGAACTAGCTAAGTCTACATTTGAGTTACCAAGACACATTTGAATTACCTAAATCTACATTTGAGTTACCAAGACACATTTGAATTACCTAAACCTACATTTGAGTTAACGCAGGTCTACATTTGACTTGTAAAACCTATAAAAGTGCCTAGGTGCAATTGGCCTGTGTTGTCCACATGAAGTAAATACTTCTTAGAGCACCCTGTACAGTTGTGGAATGAGTGTACTACAATCAGTGACTGCCATATTCCAACTCAATATTGTAGTGTTTTATACGTCATTTCTGTTAAAAATTAAAAAAGGCCATTTTACAAATTTGCATTTAACTGAAGGCTGCTGTAAGCATTTCTATAGTCAAATTAATCTACCTTATATTAAGCTAAGATATCAATGGTCTCTTTTCAAGTATATTTTGAAAAGGTTGTCACTCAGTCAGCAATAGCAGGTATCTTCATTGTAGCAGTTTGTTAGGCAACAGTTTTTCGAATTCATTGATTGATGTAATTCGGTGAATTGCGTTTATTCACAATTGCGTTTCTGTTTTTGTTTCTCAAATTCCAAATTTGCCATTAATTTCGGCAGCACCAACACTAGATTTTCTTCCTGGTGCTGTCTAGAGGCATACCAATAGTGTCAATAAAATTTATATATTAATGTTTCCTGTGTCAAAATTTGTGCTAATTTAATGTTTTCTGTTTAAATTAGCATTGTAAACGTATATTGCCATGGTAAGTCTAGCAGTAAACCTAATTCTAATTATATAATTATTGTCTTTGTACATTACTATGAAGTACATTTGTGAGTGCAAATATATCAGAGTCAAGAAGAAGCGGATAATCTAATCCAGGAGTGTGCAAATTATCTGACTAGCCGGGCCACATTAAACTTTCCGGCAATTCCTGCGGGCCACAGGCAGTTTGATCTAGGAGCCAAGTACAGAAGGGCCTAATAACGATTTTTTTGCATCCGACCTGCGTACATCCTTAGTACTATACTCAAGAAACTATTTTAGAAGTTATTAAAATTTATATTACAAACCATATATTTCTACTTTCAGGACAGATAGTGGTAATTTCATTACAATGCATATTAGTAATGTGTATCACACAGTCTGTGTAGTACAGTGTTGTTAAGCTACAACCGTCTTGTAAGGGTTAATAGCATCAGATCTAGTAGAAAAAACTACCCGCACTATCTTTGGGATCGTGGCACGGACTTCAGCTGGATACACTCAATTAATCTCCCGGGCCGCACTTTCATTAGGTTGACAAATGTCTTCGCGGGCCGCACAAATTCTCTCGGCGGGCCGCAAGTGACACACCCCTGATCTAATCTAATCTAGGTCAAGTCGAAGTCAACTAAATGAAAGAAAGTGGTGACTAAGGTGTCCTGTTTATTTTAGGAGCAGAATGGTATCGTAACTTGTCTGGAGAACCGAATGCACGGTCTCGAGGACGGGGACTATGTCACCTTTAAAGAAGTTGTTGGCATGGAGTTTGTTAATGGAAGAAAGTTTCGAGTTAAAGGTACCACCACCATCGTTATTATCATCATCATCTTCATCATCATCTTCATCATCAGCATCCTCATCATCATCATCATCATCATCTTTCGTATAAAAATATTCAGTTTACAAAGATAAAGATGTTAGTAAAACAGGTAATGCGATATTAGTAAAGTAACATATCTACAGACATTCAACTTTATAATATCCACACATTGTAGTTCCCTTGTAATTATATCACAGTATACAGTGTTGTAAGGAGCTATAATAGATATCTTAAAACATAATCTTTAAATGAGTTCTTAACCTTTAATTTTACATTTTCGTTTAGATCTACAGTACAACCATATTTAAATCTTAAATTTGCTCGACTGTTATTTACATAATATCATAGCTTTGGAATTCTCGATGTGCAAGAGTTTACAAATTTTCTCACAAAGTTTAATTTTCGATTATCTATTAAATAATTCGCAGGCATTGTGCCACAAAAATACATTAATAATTTGACGCTTTCATTTTGTCTAAAACCGAATATTTTTCTATAAGCAGTGTTCCATTTTACCCTAACAGCATTAACTTCATTGTTTGATATGCCCCCAATTTCGCATCCGTATAATAAAATGGGTTGACAATATGTTGTGATCAGAGTTTTAGTTTTAAGTTTAATTTTTTTCTTTGCAGTCGCTTCCCCCTCTGCGTTCAGCATAGGTGACACTTCGGGCGCGGAATTTCGGCCGTACAAGAGCGGAGGCATCGTCAAGGAAATAAAGCAACCAAACACCGTGACTTTCGTGAGTAGAAATATACATATGCATATGCCTATACATATACTTACTTAGCACAAACAAAGCACCTGTCAAAAACATGTATAACACAAAGGAAAAATACGACCTTAGCACAAACAAAGTACCTATCAAAAACACGTATAACACAAAGGAAAAATACGACCTTAGCACAAACAAAGTACCTATCAAAAACACGTATAACACAAAGGAAAAATACGACCTTAGCACAAACAAAGTACCTATCAAAAACACGTATAACACAAAGGAAAAATACGACCTTAGCACAAACAAAGTACCTATCAAAAACACGTATAACACAAAGGAAAAATACGACCTTAGCACAAACAAAGTACCTATCAAAAACACGTATAACACAAAGGAAAAATACGACCTTAGCACAAACAAAGTACCTATCAAAAACACGTATAACACAAAGGAAAAATACGACCTTAGCACAAACAAAGTACCTATCAAAAACACGTATAACACAAAGGAAAAATACGACCTTAGCACAAACAAAGTACCTATCAAAAACATACGTGTTTTTGATAGGTACTTTGTTTGTGCTAAGGTCGTATTTTTCCTTTGTGTTTAGTGTTCTCAGCAGCTGTGAGTTGAGTCGTTTACATATATATTATATATTTTTTTATTTTATTTTATTTATATTTTATATAATACGTTTCATATATATATATATATATATATATATGAATGAAACGTATTATATAAAATTTGCTAGAGAAATATACTTCACCTCATATTATATAAATATATGATACTATATTATATTATACTGTATTATACTATATAATTGTGTTATACATGTTACATAACATATATTAAACATATTATATAAAATATAATATAATCTGAGTCAGTGTGAACCAGACATTATTTTATTCCCAGAAGCTTGTAAGCGTTCTCTGCTTTTCCTTAACCCATGGTCAATTTTTCTGTAAAGCTGTTAATTGAGATTAAAGTGGAAGTTACAGTGGCCGCCGCTTATTATGGACACGCTTATTGCGGACAGCCGGTTATTGTGGACAACTCACGAGGGACGGAATTTTCCCCTAATAAAATCCGCCGGTTAATATGGACAACCGCCGCTTAATATGGACAGTGAACATTCTTGGCACGTCAACCAGCCGTGCCAACCACGGCCTGCGCGCGTGATTGAAAAGAGCTTCCCGCTCTGCTGCCTGTGTGAGTCATTGCATCAGTCAGTTCGCCGCTTGCCGTGGCCTTGAGAGCTTCGAAAACTGTGATAACTTCCTTCCTTTCAAGCTTGAGAGAAAAGTTTCCTGCCAAACAAACTCGTCTGACTTCTTTTTTTCAATAAAACAGGAGACGAGTTGATACAGACAGTTTTTTGCCTTTTTTAATGAAGGGGAAGGGTCTTCATGGGTCACTTCTCTTAATATGGACAGCCGCTTAATATGGACATACACTGCTGGCCCGAGGTGTCCACAATAAGCGGCGGCCACTGTATTATTACATCACACATGACTCTTTGTACTTACGTATTGTCTCGTTTCGTTACGAATTTGAAACTGTGTTTTTTATTGTACGTTGAGTTGACTGGTTGGATGTGGAAAATATTACATTTAACTTCAATATTTTGTTAGATTTTGTTACTATGTATTTAAATATGTTCGTTATCTTTTATTATGTATGTACCGTATATACTCGCATATAAGCCTACATCGCATATAAGCCGACCCCCTAAAACTGCTTTAAAATGGCCAGTTTTTGCAAAAACCCGTATATAAGCCGACCATCAACTTGTCTAATTTTATTAGCTTGAAGTCAGCAGTATAGGACATACGTTTTCTTTTTTCTCCAGGCATGGTGTATTGCACAAATAATTTTACAACTAAAATTATCAAAATCAGCACACTTTTAAATTCTGTGGCCGCGTGCTCACGTTTGCCTCAGTTTGCCTCATTGGTTTGCTGTTCCTCTATAAGCCACGTGACCCTCGTCTCCCCACGCGCTGCCTACCAATTGGCTGATGACGTCGGCTTCACCACTAGCTCTAGCTTGGTTACGGCTCGCTACTGGTGACACACAGTGGTGTATCGCTTCATTTTGTTTCATGCGCATATAAGTCGACCCCCTGATTTCAGTATTGTATTTTATAGTTCTAAATTCGGCTTATATGCGAGTATATACGGTATGTAGTGTTGGATTATAATTTGTAACTATGTCTATTGTAAACGATCATTGTCGTTCAATGTCTCTCATGCGTTGGATTCTAAATTGTATATATATGTGAATAGGTTTAATACGTTGTAAATGCTTTTAGAAATTTTAAACATATCCCTACAAATACAGGGAATGTATTTTGTACATAGTTTTTAAAAATAAAGAATTTTAATAATAATAATAATAATAATTCAATATTTATTTTTCCAGGAATCGTTAGAGTCGCAGCTATCTAATCCTAGTCTTCTGATTGTCGACTTACAGAAATGTGAGGTAAGAATTCGTGAAAACTGTTTCGGGAAACTTTGAGAGGATGAGTACTCCAAAAAAATGTGTTTTGCCTTTTCGCTCATGAAGGTCCTGTATATGGAGGATTGTTTCGCCATGATGCTGTTCTCTTCCTCCTGATGCGGTTCTTGTCATGTTTTTAATATTGTCACAATAGAGTTGCAGACTACGGCCAAATCATGTTGAGAACACCGGTTCTCGTCTGATCACCGAAGTTAAGCAATGTAGAACCTGGTTAGTACTTGGATGGGTGACCACCTAGGAATACCAGGTGCTGTAGGCTTGCGGGATGCCCACACTGTATCTCGACACTAGGAGCTGCACAAGCAGCCAACGGCTAGAGGGCGGGGGAGGTCAAGTGACCCAACGGCCATGTGTAGCGGAGTAAACCTTCCAAATCAGGAGTGGAGCCCCGAAGGCGGAGCAGTGCAGCATGCTCGCTGACTCCGGCAGCTCCTGCAGCCAATCTGGTGCCAAACGTATCGCTCCGCTTTCCTTTGGACTACACCAGGGAGGAAGAGAGAGGGTTCCTGTTGTCTGGGCAACTCATGATCTCCATACACCTTGCCCAGGTGTGCACCCTGGAGACGTTCAAGGATTGCACTGCTCAGCCACAGTCGACGCTGCAGCTCCATCAATGTGATCAATAACTGACTCTCTTGACGCACACTCCACTGTCTTCTGAGACAGAACGATGCCAACCAATTTTTTCATACTTATCACTCCATCTAAAGATCAGTGGCTTGTTTGTAATAAAGAGCTACAGTAGAAAATTGAATATATATGAATGTAGGTCAAGAAAAATTGATTTTTTAATAGATGATCTACTAAAGCAAAACAAGGCCGAATTGTAACTGTGGATTTCGATTTGAGTCTGTTGAACACTTTTTGTTGCACTGCCCATTGTATCAACAAACTAGGGTTGTTATGTTTGATAAACTAAATGAAATACTTCTGTCCGAAAACCTCAGGATCACCATACACCGTGCCACACAGTCGACGCCGCAGCTTCATCAATGTGATGAATAACTGACTCTCTTGACGCACACTCCATTGTCTTCCGAGACAGAAGGATACCAATAACCAACCATAGAATTGCACCGTATTCTAAATTTTTATGAAAAAACAAATGGATCTACGACAAGGGGAATTTGTGATTTAAATGACATATCGAGGCAATTTGACAAAAAACTTAATAAGCGCGTAATCAATGCTTCACGTGCCGGATTAATTTTTAATTATGCAGGCATTTTGTGAATGAACTTGGTAGACTATACCTGACGATTCGAAAGAATGAGTGGTAAGTGAGGGGCCGTAATCTTTGTGAACAGTGTTTTGAACATGTGAATATTTGAAAATGTTTTATCTCTTTCATTCACTGTGTATTTTTCTAATGACATGTTACAGACTTCGCCAATAGCGTGTTGTGAACATGTGAAACTATTTCATTACTTTTGGTTCACCCCGTACATTTCTAGAGACATGTTATGTGAGCATCTATAGTGGTTCATTACTTTTGATTGTCTCATCTCTGTAGTTTCTGTTATGTCGTAGATTTCACTAAAGTATGTCATAAACGTCTAAAAGTGTCCATTGCTTTTGATTCATCCTGTACGTTTCTAATAACATGTCGTAGACTTCGCTAACAGCGTGTTGCGAACACCTAAGAGTTTTCCGTTACTTTTGATTCACCCCGTACACTTCTGATGATATGTCGTAGATTTCACTAAAAGCGTGTTATGAACATCTAAGAGTGTCCATTACTTTTGATTCACCCCGTACTTTTCTAGTGATATGTTGTAGATTTCGCTAAAAGCATGTCATAAATGTCTAAAAGTGTCCATTACTTTTGATTCATCCTGTACACTTCTAATAGCATGTCATAGACTTCCCTAACAGCGTGTTGTGAACACCTAAAGTTTTTCTTTACTTTTGATGCACCCCGTACGTTTCTAGAGACATGTTATGCGAACGTCTATAGTGGTTCATCACTTTTGATCGTCTCGTCTCTCTAGTGTCTGTTCTTGCGAAGCACTGAACACTTCTACGTTCTTTATTATTCTACTTTGTGTTCTTCTTCTTCTTTTACAGGCTGCTGTTAACAGTCACATTGGCTTCGTAGCAATAGACAGATTTCTTGGTTCATTTGGGAGGCTGCCAAACATAAGGTACCCAACCTTAATTACTTTATATCTAACGTGAGTGATGCTGCCACGTTTAATAACCGAACTAAACATTTACACGACACTTACTGAATGAAGTGATTCTGTTTACGGGCCGTGATTGTGCGTGTCGGAGTATTTTTGCCCTCACTAAGCCTGCGAATGATAAGAATGTAAGTTGTGAAGTGTTAATTTTTCTTCTTTTGTTTAAGATGCGATGCTGATGCGGCAGAACTCCTCAGAATTGCTGCGGAAGTCAACACAACTATGAAAAGTCCGGTAAGTTTTTCTTTGTTTATACACACACACACACACACACACACACATATATATATATATAAATATATATGCATATACATATACCTATACGTACACATATGCATATGCGTCGTCACACACATATATATATATTTATATATATATAAATATATATGCATATACATATACCTATACGTATACATATGCATATGCGTCGTATACATATACATATACATATGCATATGCATATGCATATGCATATGCATATACAAATACAAATACATATACATATACATATACATATACATATACATATGTAAATGTTTATGTATATGTGTGTGTGTGTGTGTGTGTGTGTGTGTGTGTGTGTGTGTGTGTGTGTGTGTGTGTGTGTGTGTGTGTGTGTGTGTGTGTGTGTGTGTGTGTGTGTGTGTGTGTGTGTGTGTGTGTGTGTGTGTGTGTGTGTGTGTGTGTGTGTGTGTGTGTGTGTGTGTGTGTGTGTGTGTGTGTGTGTGTGCGCGCGTGCGTGCGTGCGTGTGTGTAAACGACTCGACTCACAGCTGCTGAGAAAACTAAACACAAAGGGAAAATACGACCTTAGCACAAACAAAGTACCTGTCAAAAACACGTGTATATATATATATATATGAAACGTATTATATAAAATTTGCTAGAGAAATATACTTCACCTCATATTATATAAACATATGATACTATATTATATTATACTTAGCACAAACAAAGTACTTGTCAAAAACACGTGTATATATATATATATATATATATATATATATATATGAAACGTATTATATAAAATTTGCTAGAGAAATATACTTCACCTCATATTATATAAACATATGATACTATATTATATTATACTTAGCACAAACAAAGTACTTGTCAAAAACACGTATATATATATATATATATATATATATATATATATATATATGAAACGTATTATATAAAATTTGCTAGAGAAATATACTTCACCTCATATTATATAAACATATGATACTATATTATATTATACTTAGCACAAACAAAGTACCTGTCAAAAACACGTGTATATATATATATATATATATATATATATATATATATGAAACGTATTATATAAAATTTGCTAGAGAAATATACTTCACCTCCTATTATATAAACATATGAGACTATATTATATTATACTGTATTATGTTATATACTGTATAATTGTGTTATACATGTTATGTAACATATATGAAACATATTATATAAAATAATATTTCACCTCATGCCAAAGATATTTTGTCAATATAAATGTATCAGTAAACCAAATTTTTCACTAATTCTTGCTACATATGAAATGAAGTTGTTAAATAGACTCATGTGAACCCAACTTGTGATAATTTAAATGTTTCTATACGTACTGAAATTTCAACTTGTGATTTGTTGTTTATGGTGTGCACTGCTATTTAGTATTTAAGCATTAAATTGTTTGTGGTGTGTTAGCAAGTAGCTTAGAAAGTTAATTAATGGCAACCGAACACGGCTATTGCTTACGTCAGAAACTAGCCGCAGTTTGTGCAATAACAGGCATCTTCCCTCGTGCGTAAAGCACATTTGCGTAAGTGTTACTGTTTAAACACACGATGTCACGAAAATGGGCTCTACATCATATGACGTCAGAAACTAACACTCCAGTTCATGATCCTGGTTATCATGGCATTTATATTTGGTTAACAAATAAAAATCTTTTCGTACTTTCTGTAAACGCATCTTTTTATTTAGCTGGACAAGTTGGACCACGACCTAATCACGCAGTTGTCCTACACTGCGCAAGGCTGTTTTGCACCTCTCGCGTGCACTCTCGGAGGTTTCGCCGCCCAGGAGGCGCTGAAGGCCGTCACGGGAAAATTCACGCCACTGAATCAATGGGTAAGCAAGCAACCATGATAGCAAAATCAAAACGAAAGTTTTTTTTGGCTTGTATGGGAGATTCTGTAGTTGTACGATGGTAATCATAAGATGAATCAAATTTAATTACTCATATTATGATAGAAAAAATGTTTAACCCTTTCAGTCCCAAATTATATTTTTAATAAGAAAAAATTTTTTGGCTTGGTACTTTTGTTCAGTATGTCCATCTTGTTTACACATAATAATTATTTTTTTCTACCTGTGCCCGCGTGCTAAATATAGCCTGTATCCCACGGGATACATCGGGATTCAATGGAAGCATAAAATGCGCTTCATTTTGCAACTGTTGATAATTTTTTAAAGTATTTAAGACATTTAGTATGCATGCTATGCTGATCTGTACAAAGTCATCTCTAAAGTACTGTACCTTGCGCAGTTTTTTATGCTACGTAGATTTTCTAGTTTGCTATTTTATCACCATTTTTAGACTATTGTTATTGGCTTAAATCAAAACAACTATTAGCAGATCAAATAACTGTCAGTTTTAAAATTTTATTAATTTTAAAGGCGGAAAATATTCTCGTATCCCACGGGATACAACAGGTATGAAAGGGTTAAAGGAAAACCGGATAATTTTTTAGACGCTACAATCTTGCGATCAATTCGTTCAATCAGCCAGAAAATCGGCCAGCGCTGCTAACTCGGCGACTACCTGTATATTGTTATAGTTTCATCTTGCGGTATTTATATTGCAGTTATATTTGGATGCGTTCGAGATATCGTCACACGTAGCTGACTCACAGTCTGAAGATTTTCAGCCTAGGTTAGTGATGGTTGTCATTAAAGTTGACAAAATTGTAAAATTCCATTTTTCTGCTCAGTCATTTACCTTACCGTACAATACGCAAAAGCTCAATTAAATTGTTTTTGTGTTTACGTTGTTGTTTGTATTTGTTTTAAAGTAAAAGCCCAGTCTCGCCAACAATAATATCTTACGATGCAGTGGAGAATTGGTTATCTAATAAGATGTTGTTTCTTGTCTAGAATGAACCGCTATGATTCGCTGTGCATCTGCCTGGGTAAGACGCTCTGTGATAAAATATTTGCCACCAAACTATTCATGGTAAGTGTGAGAGACTACTACTTCATGATGCCCAAAGTCAAAAAATTCATGTTTGAGTAGCTTTATTACGTTTTATCTGTAAGAAAAATCATCACAAAATATAACAAACTAATTTGAGCCAAAAAGGAAACAACGAAATTCATAATAAAGTCAGACTGAATAATCAAAATAAACTTACGTCATGGCTCTATTACTCTTAACAAATAAATGGTTTAACTGACAAACAACAACAACAACAACAACAACAACAACAACAACAACAACAACAACAACAACAACATCAACAACAACAACAACTCTCTTAGCCAAGAACAGACTGCCAACTAGCCAGGTAAACTAGCTCTGTCAGTAGAGCATGACAGAAAGAAGCCAAGTCAAGACATACATACATGAATGTAGTTAAAAACGAAAGTATAGGGGGATTACAGAATGAGAGAACACTGAAGTAATAAAATAACCTGAAATCCTTCACAGTAAGGTCTGCTTCTTTTATCTGGTCTTAGCTACTAATTACTAAGGATGAGCGTTCTCTACCAGAAATTGAGTTCGAATCTAATTGACGTTGAAAGCTGTTCGAACAAGTCTTCGAACTACCAGTAAAAAGTGGGTCTTACAAAGTTAATACATATTACTTGATTTTGTTCTGCAGTAAAACCTCTATTAGTTTATTAAAAATTTTGCACAGAAACTGCAGCTAAATTGCACTATTCGCATGCGCTGTTTCAAACATTTTAATGATAAAGAACGTGTGTGACTGAAGTGCTGAATTCTATAATTTTAGGTTCGAATCGAATTCGACCAAAAAAAACTCGTTTCAATCGAATTCAAATGTTCGATTTCTATTCGAACTTTCGTACTCGAGCGTTTGATGCTCACGCCTACTAATTATGCGTTATGACTAATTACCTTCGTTTGAGTATTACTTGTTAAGTTTGGATTGAAGCCAGAAAAACTAATTAGAGTTTTAAAGGACAATTAAACCTGATGGAAGGAAACATTGTCTCTGTACATCGATTTGAACCACGGCAGTGTGTCAGTGACTGAGAAAATATACAAAGCATCAGTGACAAAAGCAAGTTTTCCAGTATTCGTCCCAGTTGCGTGAAATTTTATTCAGTGTTACAACATTTTTGAAATAAGTCCCTTCTTTGTGTATTAAACACTAGCCCAGAGATACAACTACTAACCTGTTCCTGGTTATGTTTTAATTTGTGATGACACTGTTAAAGTGTCAGTTAACAATTTTGGCAGGGATGAGAATTTTCCGCAGATGCGCAGAATTCTGAGTTTCTGGAAGACCAGTAGTGCCATTTTTGTAAATCGCGTAAATTCGTTGAGAAAATTTTTACGGACCCAGTGCATTATTTCACAAACTGACCGCTAGTTAGCAGGCCGTCACTTTGTTTACATCATGTACATCAGTGTAACCACGTGTATATCTCTATGTATAAAAATATAGAATCAATTGTGCGGAGTTATTTGAGTCAATTGCAGACAGTTTTTATATACTTTTGCATAGGAGCGGCCAGTACTTAGGCGTTTTTGAGACAATTAGGTATCATGTATCCTTGATAGTTGGATATTTTAAATTATGCATGAAACAAGGTAATTGATATTTTAAGTCCACTTAGAGGCTCTCTGTGGTGGGAATGTAAAGGTTTTGGTTTTGGCCAGTTTTTCAGTTTTGTTACCTGCTAGTCACCCGTCTGTTTTACACACCTGTGCTCTGAACAGTCAGGTTAATCCACTTTATGGGATATGTGAGACATTTATGTGCTGATTATGTTACAATAAAGCATTCAGTGGTGTTAACTTCTGTTCACAGTGTTTCTGTGATTACAACTTTATTCCCGAAATTACCTTTAGGAGTACTTTTTGTGCTCAGGTATGAGAAGTCAGGAATTTCCCAGTCCACTTCCATGCACAGTACTTAGGTCTTCTTTATTTTTCAATATTTTATCGTACAATGGCGGATTTAGGGGGTTGGCCCAAGGAGCCTGGGCCCACCCTTTCATAATAGCAGTTACAGCACGCAAAGTGAATATTTTTTCTGGATTATAAGCTTTAGAACGTTTGGTGGTGGTTTTTAATGACTCATATCGAGTAAAAAGTTCTGCATTAATGATTTCTGTGTAAAAAATGTTTGTGCCCTTCAAGTGATAATTTAAGTTTTTGGCAAAGATGTCGCTGTGAGCAATTATATGCTATACTAGGGTGTATACTAGTGTGTTGGTGTGTAATTAAGAGTCAACAGTTTGAGGGGACATAATGAGTTTTAAACTATCGAATCTGCTTGAGGAAATAGTAAGAAAAATGCTCTAAAATGCATTGGCAGCCGGGGTCCCCCAAGACCCTCTAGCTGCTTTTTCGTTGGGCCCGCCCTTTTTCTAAAGCCTGTATCCACCGCTGTTGTACTTGTTCTTTCTTCAAGGTTGGATGTGGAGCAATTGGTTGTGAGATGCTGAAGAATTTTGCAATGCTGGGATTGGGCACTAAAGGTTTGGTAAGTTAAAGCTTGTCATTCTACTCAGATTTTAAGTTTCAGGGATGAGAATTTTTCGTGGATACGCGGAATTCCGAGTTTTTGGAAGACCAGTAGTGCCATTTTTGTAAATCTTGTAAATTCGTTGAGAAAATTTTTACGGAGCCAATACATTATTTCACAAACTGACCGCTAGTTGGCAGGCCGTCACTTTGTTTACATCATGTACATCAGTGTAACCACGTGTATATCTCTATGTATAAAAATATAGAATCAATTGTGCAGAGTTATTTGACTCAATTGCAGACAGTTTTTATATACTTTTGCATAGGAGCGGTCAGTACTTAGGCATTTTTGAGACAATTAGGTATCATGTATCCGTGATAGTTGGATATTTTAAATTATGCATGAAACAAGGCAACTGATAATTTAAGTCCACTTAGAGAAGCTCTCTATGGTCACAAAATTGAAATTTGTTGCTAGCTGCAAGGGGGCTTTGCCCCTTTGAACCCCCACGGGGGTCTATGCGCCCCCCTAACCCCCGACCTGTTTCAGAGTTTTTTGCAATTTGTCATTCTCATCCCTGAAGTTTTACACTTTACACGGCATTTGTGGCAGTCAGCTACTGACATCTTTGCAAGATTTGAACTCGTTTGTAACTGATTAAAAACGCTGTATCTTTTTTAACCATTCTCCATTTAGCAAACTGCGATTCTATACTCATGCATAAGTACATATAATACAGTCATACCTCCGTTGTCAAACGTCTCCGTACTCGTACAAGTCGGTTTTCGACCAGAAAATTCGAGTTGAAATTATTGTCTCCGCTCTCGATGCACGGCGAGCTGAGTAGGGCAGAACATAACCGACCCCGCCCGAGAGTAATCACGCACAACATTTGAATCGCCCAACAACTTATCCTATGTATGCCATCACACTGCTACCAACACGTAAGGTTTTTCGTGCAGGAATAATTATGTTTTTCTTTCTAAGTAATTCTATTATGTTTTTCTTATCAATTATATCATATCTACTGTTTGAATAAACATTTTTGCATTATTATATTTCATTTTAGTAATACTTTACAGTTCATTTGGTGCTTGAGAACGGATTATTTGCTTTTGCATTATTTCTTATGAGAATAAATGATTTGGTTCTCAACCAAATCGGTTTTCAAACACTTTTTAGGAATGAATTATGGTCGAAAACAGAGGTACTACTGTATTAATATTTTAATATAGGAATTCGGTTCATTATTAGAGATTATCTTCCAAAATGAGGTACTGAAGCTGGCAGAGATATCTTAGCCATTTTTGGGTATGATCTTGTCTGGTTCCGGTCTGATCTGAATTTGGTAAATAACCGGACTGTTTGGTACGTAGTGACCACTTAGCCATGGATCTTACCTATAACTAAGCTGTTTCCATCAACAATTTCATTTATGTCATTCACGGTATTTGTTGGACATTAAATGGACAGTCACAATTGTGTTTACCTGTAGGTCACTATTACTGACCACGACCTGATCGAGAAGTCCAATCTGAATCGACAATTTCTCTTTCGTTCGGAGCACATACAGGTACGGAAACACTTTCTGATCTTTATGCTGTTTTTGCGAATGCTGTATTTTTGGATAAACTTCTTTTGTTTTTTTAACAGGTTTTTTGTTCGTAACTTTTTTTATTTACTATTTATGCACTTGCAAACCAAAACCGTCCATAAGTCGGCATAGTTAAAACTATGTTATGATGCTTCAAAGTAGAATGCACCAAAAATTTGGTCAAATGTAAATTTTTCATATTTTAGAAAAGCCAACACTAAATAATTTGGACTTTTGTATTCTAGCAGTAGATTATCAAAAAAGTGTTCAAAACACTAAAAATTTAATTTTATAACTTCTTACCCACTTTTCTGTCTAAAAACTATTAATTAAACTAAATTAATTGCACAAAATTTTAATTAAACTGCAGCTAAATTGCTTGCTGTTTCAAATATTTTAATGATAAGGAACGTATGTGGTTGAAGTGCTGAATCATTCGAATCTATAATTTTAGGTTCGAATCGAATTCGAACTAAAAAACTCGTTCGAATCGAATTCGAACGTTCGATGCTCGCCCTACTGTCATTATAAAATTAATGAAAGTAACAAAATTATTTAAATTAACTGCAAATTAGATATTAAATTGGAACAAACAAACAAGATAGCTTTACAAGCTTATATGCCCAACTGACATGATCTTAGAAGATCGTAACCAGTTTTTTTTTCGTTTCAGAAATCTAAAAGCGTTGTATCTGGACTCGCCGCGCAACAGATCAACCCCCAGTTGCAAATCTTAGCTCAACAGCACAAAGGTAGACAAGTTAGGTCCGCACGTGTTTTACGTTATCGGTCGACTATTCATTTTGTATCATAAAATCGGCAAAAGATTTCAGGTAGAACAAGATTAGTCGCTGACGAATTCCAGTCAATGATCTTGCACCCACGTTGTGTAACCGCCCGCTTTCTGTAGATTTCGTAAAAACTCTTATTTTTTCTCATTTTTTGAGCGGCAGTCTTAGTATTGTTATACGTGAATTCATTGCAAGGTTATTACAGTCAACCTCGGGTGTAAGGGACGCCTCCGGACCCGCAAAAATCATCCGCTATATCCGATGTCCCTTATAGTTGAAGTTGAGTCAGACCGAGGATGTATCTAGACCTGTACTTTTTTGTACTTTTGCACATATTTTTATGGATTATTGCTACACATTCAGTGCAAACGCAAGGCCGTAGTCGGCGGTCCGGCCGGTCCGGCCATGGCCGGACCACTTTTTCTGCCATACGTGCCTAGACATTCTCAGCCCTGCGTAGAGTAAAAACTTATTTGCGGAGTACGATGACTCAAACTAGGCTGAACAATCTCATGACTTTGCATGTACATATGAATAGAACAGACGCTCTCGACCTGAAGGAAATTGCGAACGAGTTTACTGCTAGAAATGAGCGGCGCAGATGTGTGTTTGGAAGTTTTAATCAATCATGTCATCATTGAGTATGTGTAGTGCTCTATTATATTATAACTCTGTATTATAAATTATAATATACTCTTCTATATGTTGCTGCTGTATTCTTTTTCTACCTGTTCCGTATCTGTGGCCGGACCACTTTTCAAAAGCCGACTACGGCCCTGAAACGGTATGTAAGAAGCTGCTTCAGTGATGCGAGATGTATGTGACCGCGGAAACTGAGCTGTTCGAAGGTCGAGTTTGCGAAAAATTTCGCTTTGATCATAGGGTCCCTTATATGCGAGGTAACTCACCTGGGTTTCTATTACGCGGGACCTGAAGAACATTGTGCCTGATATGCAAGGTAATTTACCTGGGTTTCTATTACGCAGGACCTGAAGAATATCGTCCCTTATATGTGAGGTAATTTACCTGGGTTTCTATTACGCGGGAGTTTGCGAAAAATTGAGGTTAAAA
>JAQGDQ010000644.1:0-115000 GCA_030141605.1 Tubiluchus corallicola
AATAACACGTTTCAGCATGAAATTATAAGATTTAATTTCTCTTTTGACAGAATGACGACTTTATGTTTTATTAAAGCAACACTGATGGCTACGAACGTAAAAAAAAGAAAGCACACATATATTTAGTTTATACATCTAAATTTCAGATAGTGAAGTGGCTAGTAGAACTTTGCTAAAAAAAACAAGCAGGTCTGACATTACATTGACTATTATTAATTGTACTTGGCATATGAGAAATACGGCAAGTATAACTTAATTTAGACTTGGTTCTACAGTATAAAACTCACAAAGCAGCTGCAGCTAACTTGACACGCGGAAAAAATGAGGGGACGTTGATTAGCTGGCAATTTACGATTAGCTATCGACGACTCCCCAAATTAGTTGAATAACTAAATACACGTTAGACGCAGGTTCCAGACACTCAAGCAAGACTGTTCTCTGAGATTCTAGAATTTTCCGGTAACAGACAATCCCGCAGTCCAGTGAATGAACAAGCTTTTTTTATTGTCTATGTTCTGGTTGGGCGGCCGAGTGGTTTAGATTTCGGACTGTAATCACGCAGTCGTGAGTTCGATACTAGCGGCTGCTTACGTCAGAGCGTACACCCTAAAATTACACATAAATAACGAATAACATTTAGAAATGTTATTCGTTATTTGTGTGATGTGTAAGTCGCTAAGTAACCGTTAGTACTAATGATGTCTGTTAAAGGAGGAACGGTAAATAAATCTTGTGTTTGTCTTTCTTTTGCACCAAGCAAGTTACTTGAGTATACCTGTAAATATAAATTAAAAGGAACTTATAATTACTGCATTTCGTATACACAGTACACTTACTTGCATGCTCTCATTCCAAAAATTTGTTTTTTTAGTCCAACACAGACGTGATATATGGCTGGATTACTGCGGAAAGAAGAGCCAAATTGTTCGATGGGTATGTGTCGTCATCATGGTGATAATAACAATAATTAGTGATATCCGTTCTGCTCTCTTATGTGCTACCCAGTAAATAAGCCTTTTCACAGTTTAGCTATGCGCACGCGCAGTTTCTGCAGATCAAAGATTAAGTGTACCGCAACAACGCGTCTTAACCACGACTGTCGCGTGACATGTGGGCAAAGCAAAGCCGTCTGCCGCATCAGTTCAGTAACTTCAGTTGTTTTACGTGGACATTACATAATTATGAAAAAACTTGTGTGTAGAGTGATTTACTAGCAGGATCTTGCTTGAGAACAAGAACAAATGAACTAGGCAAGGTTGTAGCTAGCTGTTAAAACTTTTACTATTACAACAGCATGGGCTGCGAGGCCTTGTCAAGTGTACACAAAAACGTTGTCTGGTACACTTAATCTTTGACCTTTTCACGATCATAGTCAATCGCTGGAACGGTGAAAAGGCTTATAAATAACTATCAGTTACTTTATTATGGATAAGAATAAAACTTTCATTGTTTTTTGCAGTTTTTTGACAGGATACTCACATCCTGTAATTGACGATGATCAGACGGACAGCATTATTCCAATTTTAGCAAAGCAAGAAAATGGGATGCAAACAATTGAATTCAAAAAGCGTATTTTTGCCACTACAGCTCAAGACATTGGTCTAATCAATACTTACTTGGTTTTTCCTCACCAGCCTACAGGATTTGACGATGACACAAACCGAATCTCAACCAGACAGGGACTGGGACATGTAGTAAACCCCGTAGTGGGGCAGCACTTGCTAGGTCCCTTGCCAGCACCCCCAACAGCAGCAGATGATGGTACGTGAAAAACTGCAGTCTCCATTGCGTTAATGTAGATAAACTAATTTTAGTTTCAATTTTTATAAAAAATGAAAACCATAAGACAAAATAAAGGTTATTACTAACAACGCCACAAGATATTTTGCTTTAGGGGAATTCTTGTAGCGTGAAAATGCCTGTCTTGTGACGTTTTAAAATTGACAAATGAATGATGTGGTTTCTAGAACATAACGTGAGCATTCCAGCACAAATATTTTCTCGGGTAACGTATTTTTCTAGAATCGTCCTATTATTTTACCATCAAGGAAAACATAACATGTTCCAACTTATGAATACAGAGATCGCAACCAGCGGGGGTCCACCTCGCCAATTAGCTCTCTTTTTGTCTTCCCTCCTGTATTACTATTATTATTTTTATTTTCTCCAGCCGTACAAAATTTCTGCAACTAAAATTTGTCTAGCAGTGGTACAGAGACATTATAGTGGTGAAACATTATGTTTGAGTAATAGTTGTGTAGACGTACAGTGCCTGGAAAGATTAGAAACAGTCAGATTTATCAGTTTCAAGCCAAAAATCTCTCTCAGCCAGGTAGATAACATGAGCTGAGTCTTCAAGTTAACAAAAACCTCGTCTGTCCCAAGGTAATTAGTTTCCTGTTTTCTTAATCATGGGTAAAGATTTTATACTGTTACGAGAGATTGCCAAATGCTACTATTGCATTAATGTTCATTAAGGTTGAACATTCAGTATTTGGCAGACCTCTTTAATTGTTATTCACAGTTTATCTAGGGTACCTAACTAACTTATGTTGTTTAAACCTTATTGCTTATATAAGTCTTTTAGACTGATCACTTATAATGTCTCGTATGATCTTATTACGTAAAGGTTTTATACAGGATTCCTGTACCAAATTTTCTTGGTACTAACTAAATTTTTCCAGTACTCAATTTTCCTAGCACCAAACCTGTTCCGTACCATTTTTACCTTGTACCAGATTTACCTGTACCAAAAATACTTGATAAAACTCCGCCAGTATTGTATTAAATTTTACTAATACAACTTTTTCCCATTTGCTACAATTTCGACATTCCAAAAATTCAAAGCAGCAAATTTTCTCAGTACCAAAATGTCCTCGTACCAAAATTACTAGGACCAAATTTACTAGAAGCAAATTTTCCACGTTTTTCGGTATGTTTAACATGCTGTAAACATTTACAGCAAGAGAGTTTGTGAGAATGTGTGTTACGTCATCATGTTGGGCTTGGTTGGCTTGCTGTCTCGGCATATTATTATTTTGTATCATTATGTTAATTGTGTTTACAAAATTACTCTGTTAGCATTGATACTAAACAATAGTGAACACTTAGTAAACTGTTACCAAATACTACACCATATGAAAGTTTGCACAACACTAAGAACTATTAGATGAGGTAAAAAGCAAACTTGGATTTTTTATTCCCGGGCAGGACAGCTTGTACATTTTTAAGACTATGCAACCTGACATGCAGTACCAATCAGGATTCAGTATCAGATCAAAGTGTTAAAAACGCAATACCTTTTCATTTCAGTTACTTCACCTGTTTACGGTGGACCAGTGGCTGCTAATGGCAATTTTGAATGCGAAGGCTATTGGGCGTATCCAGAAAATTGCCTTAAAGTAGCATCCTTCTCTGATCCCAGATGTACGTCTAGTCCTTGTTGCCGCTATACAGCTCGATGGAGATATGACGATGCTACCCAGACTGTTACCTTTACTATTTCTGCAGAAAGGAATAAGTGGGTTGGCATTGGTTTTTCCAAGGACAAACGGATGGTATTCAATAATGTTGTTTTACAAGATAGGTGACAACTGTTAGTTGGCAAACTTATTAATTGTTCAGTTGAATGCTATCTTTACACAGTTGATCACTAAAAACTAGCTAGCTAGCTTTACACACAAGCTATATGTGGTAATAAGTTGATGAGAAGGTATACCACTTTAAAAGCTGTCTCAACAAGAAGCAGTCTTGTGATTAAAAATTGTTTAATTCTTCGGTTCTAACGTTTCGACAATTAGCGTTTGTCAAAATCAAAGTGCTTGGAAAATTTTTGCATAGCTTTTGCGTATATACAAACTTAACAGAGATAATACTAGATACTACTTCTTTATATACTAGATATTATAATTAAAGTAGTTCGCATAAAAATAGTTTAAAAAGTATCATTACCGTCAGCAACTAATGAAAAATTAGAACAGCCTGATTTACACAAAATGTCTGATCCAGGACAATCGTGTCTAAAACACTAGCAATCATCAGCAGTAACAGCAACCTTTGTTCTAAATGCTACTTAACGTTTGCAAATTACTCATTAAAAATGATTTCGCAATTTTATATAAAATAGTTAATCCAAATTTCTCGCATCTTACAGTCTTGCATTTTTTTAAAGGCGGGCACTGATGTAGTTTACGGATGGATAACGGACGCAGGCACAGTCAAACTATATGACAGGTACGCATCTATACAAACTGTGGACTATCGAAAAATAGATCTCTCTGAAATGGCTGGTTTTTTCTTTTGCATAATTTAGTCAACTAATTCACAACTCACGGTCCATGAAAATTGCAATGGAATTGATTAAACTAATTTTTAATAGGACGAAATGTTGTTACTAGTGCCAAGTCCACTTTTGTAAGTATTCTAACCCTAAAACAAAATTTTGCCAACAATGTCAGCCCACGACTGGACGTCTGTTTACAGTTGCTCCTTTTTTCAGCTATGCCGCTAGATATGGACCTCCGTCTCGTGAGGAGGGACAGACTGACAGCGTTATGCTTTTGGGAGCATCATTGGATGGTGACATACAAACCATAGAATTTCGCAAATCAATTCTGAGTTATGATGATAAAGACATGGATCTGATGGACACGTTTCTGGTATTTCCTCACCGTCCCGGGGGTTACAACAGCGAGAGAGAGTCGATATTTATACATGAACGAGGCATCAACAACCCTGTCGTCGATGACGAGTTCAAAGTCAACTTTTTTCCTTGTTTTGTTCAAGCAACAGCATCCTCTCCGCCTGTTCCTGATATACCTCAGCCCATTAGTGATCAACGAGGTATTTAACATTATACGTGCAAAACATATCTGCAGTTTGTGTCGCTGTTGCTATTGTTGTTGTCGTCTTCGTCATCATCGTCATTATCGTTGTCACTGTCACTGTCACTGTCGCTCCGGCTATGGTCGGTGTTGCAGTTGCTGTTCCTATTGCTTCCTACAACTGCTGCTGGTTGTTGTTGTTGGTGGTGGTGTTGTTGTTGTTGGTGGTGGTGGTGGTGATGGTGTTGTTGTTGTTGTTGTTGTTGTTGCGTTGTGTTGTTGTTGTTGTTGTTGTTGTTGTTGTTGTTGTTGTTGTTGTTGTTGTTGTTGTTGTTGCTGTTGTTGTTGTTGTTGCTGTTGTTGTTGTTGTTATTATTATTATTATTATTATTATTATTATTATTATTATTATTATTATTATTGTTATTGTTGTTGTTATTATTATTATTATTATTATTATTATTATTATTATTATTATTATTATTATTATTATTATTATTATTATTATTATTATTATTATTAATAATATTAATATTATTATTGTTATTGTTATTATTATTATTGCTGCTGCAACTGCTGCTGCTGTTGCTATTGTTGATGATGGTGGTGGCAGCGGTTGTGGGCACTGATGGTGTTCTTGTTGGCGTTGTCGTTGTCGTTGTTGTTGCTACTGCTGCTGATGCTGTAGTTGTTTTTTTGTTTTTGCTGTTCCTCTTGTCCTTGCTTTTGTTTTTGATGATCTAAAAATATTTTCTTTCTTTCTGTAAATTTACTAGGTGAACTAATTGGAACACTCAGCACGAACGCCTACAATGTTAAAGGAGACGTCTACATATTGGACGAGAGTCGTATTATGATCGTTGGAATGAATTATGCACATCGTTTTGCACCACGTAATAAATTTTTACTATTTTCATGATAATCAGCTATTACACAATGACAAGTTTGTCAAGTAAGCGTGAGTTACTTGAGGTAGCCTATAGGAGCGCTTCGTCTACTGTTTATTCAATTGCGCACTAAAACGTTTTTTCTGACTCCCAGTCTTAATTGGACCCTAGCAATGATGCATTAAACTAGGCCTGCTAAATTCTAAAAAGGTCTAAAGATGTCTCGTTGGTGGATATATTTCCTGCTTGTTAATAGAATTACATACGCTGTTTTGTTTCTCAGCCTTTCAGTCTTACATGTGTCTATCATCAGTAGTGAGAGATCTATTTAAATAGATAAAATATCAAAATACAAGGTTGTAAATATATTTTTGATTTTCTAATTAAAGGGCAAAAAGTTTAGATTTGATCATTTACTTTGATAAAGTTTAGATAGTGCGTTGATAATTTATTCCATACCTTGCTTTTTCCCATAATATCAGATATTAATTTCGTACTACAACTATAATGTTTTGTTTACTTTGTTGATTTAGTTGTTTACTGGTATGCCGGATTCTATGGAGATAGATCGGAACTAAGCCCAAGCCAAGCTACTAAGTCGCTCGTTGATGGATGCGTCGGATACTGGGGTCAGCAGATCTACAATGAAAATGGAAAGTACGTATTTTATTTGTTTAATCGCTGGTTAATTAAAAGATCAGAGATACACAGTCATGTGCGTACTGACGTCAAGCTTCTGTGAAAACTACTATCACACTAAAAATTTGAAAGAGTGGGTGATGTAAGGCTCTGCAACGACAGCGATTTTGCTTATGCTCCAGTGATGAAAGAAACCTGTTTTCGCTTCGTTTTCTTGTTTTACATACGGAAGGTGAAGTAAGATAAGCTAAAGTAAGCTAAGGTAAGGTAAGGTAAGGTAATGTAAGGTAAAGTAACGTAAAGCAACGTATGGTAAGGCTAGGCAAGGCAAGACAAAGTAAGACAAGACACGCCACGTCAAGCCAAGCCAAGGCAAGGCAAGGCAAGGCAAGAAGGCAAGGTAAGACAAGACAAAGCAAGACAAGACAAGACCAGACAAGGCGAGACGAGACGAGACGAGACGAGACGAGACGAGGCGAGGCGAGGCGAGGCGAGGCGAAGCGTGACGAGACCAGACGTGACCAGACCAGACCAGACCAGACCAGACCAGACCAGACCAGACCAGACCAGACCAGACCAGACCAGACCAGACCAGACCAGACCAGACCAGACCAGACCAGACAAGACAAGACAAGACAAGACAAGACAAGTTAAGGCAAGGCAAGGCAAGGCAAGACAAGACAAGACAAGGCAAGGCAAGACAAGGCAAGACAAGACAAGACAAGACAAGACAAGACAAGACAAGACAAGACAAGACAAGACAAGACAAGACAAGACAAGACAAGACAAGACAATGCAAGACAAGACAAGACAAGGCAAGGCAAGACAAGACAAGACAAGACAAGAAAAGGCGAGACGAGGCGAGACGAGACGAGACGAGGCGAGGCGAGGCGAGGCGAGGCGAGGCGAGGCGAGACGAGACGAGACGAGACGAGACGAGACGAGACGAGACGAGACGAGAAGAGACAAGACAAGACAAGACAAGACAAGTTAAGGCAAGACGAGACGAGACGAGACGAGACGAGACGAGCGAGACGAGACGAGACGAGCGAGACGAGACGAGACGAGACGAGACGAGACGAGACGAGACGAGACGAGACGAGACGAGACGAGACAAGACAAGACAAGACAAGACAAGACAAGTTAATTATAAACTTCGACAGTCATTTCAATTTTTATTGCAAAAAAAACAACTTTTATTGCAAAATTCTCATATTAATACTTTAGTTCAGAAAAAACTATTGTATAGATAAAATGTAGACGAAACACCAATTAATTTATTAGTTCTATCCTTTTAAGTATTCACAAACTCTGTGCTTTTATGAGGTACAATTTACTTCCTAGTCTTAGTACCTCTACACTCTTACTATGTCACCTTTTTCTTTTATTGGTTTAATTATTATTATGTGAAATTTTGGTCTCTTATGACTCAAAGTTCAGCTCCTATTTGCTGCAGTTGTGTTATGTGTACTTGAATGTTTTATAATTGAGACGAAAATAAATTTTATCTACATATCTATCTATCTACTATAGTTCTACTTCTAGAATTATAGTTTGTTTCGAAAAAACAAGAAGTTGGGTGTAAACTGTTATGCATTTATGTTATACTGCAATTGCATAATGAGTGCGCATGTTTTTTGCAGTTTTGATAAAATCAACTATCCATACGAGAATGAGAACATCATTCTTACCATCCCTCCAGAACTTGTCAACCTAGGCTACGACACAAAACGCATGCAGTGGTTGTCCTTATGGTGTGAAGACTTCCTTATTGACTTTGGCAGCGTGAAGAAGCCAAACGGTTCCAAACCAAGAAACCTTGTCGTAAATGCGGAACAAGTGTTCGCTCCGGGTGAAACTTGCAATACCGCACCTTTCCAATGTTCGAACGGCCAAGGTTGTGAAGTTTACGAGAGACTCACCTGTTGCTAATGGCTCTGCGTAAGATTTAAAATACCGCGATAACCTTGCGTTGTGATTACTGGTCATTTTCGCAGCGCCATTAATTTTTATTTTTAGCAGTATGTCATTGTTGAAATGCGGTGATTAAGCCCTGCGTCATGAAATTAGCATACCTGTATCTTAAGGTGGACATTGTTGCATATAGTCAATAAATCAAGCAAATTATACTTTAAACCTATGCGTTGATCCAAAAATGACAACATTCCCCGCGGACTTGAACGGTAGCGGAATAATTCATGGGGGGAAGACTAAATTACTAAATACACCTATGCTTGAGTTCAAATAAAAGCTGCTCGCTAAGCATTCCCTGCTTAGTGCAAGTCAGAACCAGTGTAGAGTTACAGATTGAAATCTAGACATTTTGTGGTTTGGCCCAGTTTGATTTCAAAAATTCCATTATTAATTAATATCCTTGAAATTACGGTTATATGTTATTAATAAATCATCCACGGATAATATGTCTTACACTTTTACAAACAATTATTCTTTTTGTAACTATTAATAATTAGTTAGTAATAATTATTATTACTGTAATGCGAGCAAACTAACACTTGGAAACGTTGGATAGATTGATGAACTCAGTTCTGAACAAATAGATTTTGTTAAAATTATTGTTATAATAAACGTGTAGGTAGGATTATTTACTAAACAATGCATTCGAAATGACCATTGTTGTGCTTAACAATGGCCCCTGAATTCGGCACTGTTAATGAACTCTGTGCGATGTTTGTTACCAAGAATAAATGGTATACTAAATACCAAAAACTGTCCTCTTATTAATTATTATAATGGCTGTTATAAATTTGTTTTCTGGTCATCTGTTTATACTACTCATACAGGCATCGTAGGCGTGTCATTTGTAACTTTGGTTGAGCAGTCTGGTTTGGATATGAAAATATTTCTTTTTGAACATGCCTTATGGTTTTTATGCATGTGGTCCGAACGCTTTGCGACGTTTTTGCCAAGTATGGGTCACCCAAACAACATCAGTATATAAATCACAAATGCAATTACATATATAATGTTTCCAAATTGTTAGTGAGGGTTGAATTAAAAGAAATATTAGTAAAAAGTTATACAGAGGAAAAATAGAGCAATGGACTACGAAATGACTGTTTTTTTGTAATTAATTTATTTTCTTAATTAACTTTATTAACTGAAAAATCTTATAACAAGATTCATGTTTATGACATGTATTTTAAATTATTTACATATATCTTAAATGCAATTCATTAACACAGATTCTGTTCTGTGATGGTTTTGCTTATGATTCGCTTCATAAAGCAAGATCGAGAAAACGCTTTCATTTTTCATTTAACAGTCTGAAATATGAACAGCAAGACTATTTAAACATTTTACTGCAATATGAATGTAACCCAATTCTCTGAACTTTTGAAACAGACAAAAGCATTACACTTGTTTAATGTAGGACATAAATTTAGAGCAATACATTATTTTCACGAGTTCCACTTCGAATGCGTTTGTCTACCAACGTATTATTAGAGGATTTCTGTCTAGGTCATAAAATTAAAATTCTTGCATAGACTTGACTTGATTCAATATGCAGAAATGATCGCGTAGAATGATAAATGATAATTCCAAATACATTTATGAAAATTAAGAAACTCTTTAAACAAACATTAAAAACTGAAGTACATACATCACAAGTTGACATTACGTTAGACCAGGATTTAACAAAGTGCTATATTTATAAATGATGTCATCTTGATTAACCGTAGTAAGGATCTTTGCGTCTGGATTCATGACCACAAGTCCTGTACCTATTGCTGACACGGAGAAGAAAATTAGCAAAAGAATTCTGTCCAATACCATAGCCACATACTGCCAATCTTTGCGTATCTGTATATACAAAATCATGTGATATTATCGTCACAAATACACCAAAACTTTGACTGGATATCTATTTTCATACTGAAAAAAGCTTGGCTGGCGTTATTAAACTTACCCATATCATTCGCCCATCTGTTACGTAGATGGCGCCACAGATATTTGTAACTTTATGTATAGTTTTTATTGTGTTGCAAATTTCAAAACGTACTACGGCCGTTGCGATTATTCAATTGATTTTAGCTTTAAATTTCTTAGGTTTAGTCATAAAATTTTTTTGTATAACGGTTATTTTCTGAATTGCGCTCGATAATACAAAAATGTGTATAGCTCCCATCTATATTCTGAGCTTATATAATGTGACTTTTCCGAAAAAACGTGTATGTAGCGTAATTGTATTCATCCAACGTCTGTAAATAAAAGAATGAAATTTTCATTATAATTACCTGTGATATCGTATCTTCCATTCTTAAATGTTCTGATATAAACTCCACAGCTGATAGCGTCATTTCAGCGTCCATGTTGTCTAAGTACAACGGATTGTGCTCCTCCTGGTGGTCAGAATCTGTGTCTTGGACGATCTCGTCGTGTTTCGAATGTCCAGCAATTGCCGGAAGTTCCTGGTCCACTGACTGTCCGTGCTGGCATTCTGGATGGTGAAGGTTATTGTCCACATCCATTGCATCAGCGAGAACTTTAATGTTTATTTGTGTGTGATCACAATTTTCAAGAAGAGCTAGCCATGGATCTGGCTCGTGCTTAGGTCTAGCAATGCAAAGCACTTTGGGCAAAAATTCAAGAAAAACCACACGTACCCACTTGGACATCTTGTGAGTGGTGGGTTGCCTGAAGTTCCAGTTTATGACCACAACCGTAACTAAGATTGTAAACACGTTCATGATAAATGTAAAGAGAAGATACTTTGCAACGAGTGGAATAACAATGGACGACGGAGGCAGGATTATTGAAACTAAGTTCAAAAACACGACTAGGGCTAACAACAAAGATATAGCCAACGTCATTTTTTCACCACAGTCAACTGGCAAGTAGAGTACAAGGACACTCAAGAAGGTCAACAGAACGCACGGAATCACCAGATTTACCGCATAAAACAACGTTTTTCTTCGAAGCCCCACCCAAAATATCAAAAGGGAAGGACTAATTTCAGCATTCTGGCCGTAAGTTTCCGAGTCCAAATAGGCTGGTACTTCGGTTATGTCCCACGTCCCGCTTTTGACGTAATCCGACAGTTCTATATGCTTTACGCCGAAGTAGTAATTTAGCTTCACTTTATCAGAATTGAATGTCCAAGAACCGAACTTCATCTCACATCGCTGCTCATCAAAAGGGAAGTAGGTCACGTCTATGGCGCAGGAACTTTGGAATATGGCGGGAGGAACCCAGAGGATCGTTCCATTGAAATTCACAACCACGTTGCACGTAAATCCAGCTTCGTATTTCCCATCAGCACTAAAAACACAGTTACAAGTTGTCACAAATTTTGTCAATTTAAAACAATTTTTTGTACCAGTACCTCATAGGGACTAATTCGTTTTTAGAAGCTTTTAAAGTTAAACGCTTCATGCTTTGCGTAATGCTCGTACTAGAACAGTAAATGCTTCTGTTGTTATTATTTCATCTATTCAGATAAAAAATAAAATGTAAGACTCTCTAGGCCTGTTTAAGAACCGAGCATCAACGTTGGCATAGGGAAGCCAAAGTAGGAAACGGCTAGGTAATTAGCTAGCTGAGTAAACACTTTTAGAATAACACACTACTGACAGAGCTGAGGTAAGACAGACAAGACGGCTTTTGTACGTTCATTTTTTTCGTTTGCTCGCTTTCTGTTTGTTCGTTCATTCTTTCGTTCGTTCGTTCGTTCATTCCTTCGTTCGCTCGTTCCTTCGTTCGCTCGTTCTGTGTATTCGTTCGTTGATTGAGCGCTTGCTTGCTCACTTGGTTTCTTTCTTCTCTGCTTTTGCAACGAGCATAACGAGTACGGCAGTATTGCACCTCACTCTTCAAAATACTTTTCTTAGACTGAAGTGCTGTTTTATTCTGATGTCAAAAGAAGTGCTCCAAACAGCTCAGCTTGGCTAGAACAGCTTCTTTTTAAACCAAAGCCAATTTTAAAACTTTAACTATAATTTTTTGCCAACTTACTTATTAAATAACACAATATCTGGAGTCCAGACTTTCATGGCTGGAACACGTACAATCTCAATGCCGTCATAATCATTAGGATTCCACGTCAACTGGTAGTCCTCCCAAACCTAATAAAATGATCAGAAACTGTAAAATAAAAAATAACCTAAATGGAAAAGTGATACTGATATACCAAACAAGAGCCAGGATTTTGAAATGCCAGTTCTTTATTTCAAAATAGTAAGCCTTTTCACAATTTCGTTGTGCGCACGCGCAGTTGCTGCAGGTCAAAAGGTTAAGTGTACTAAAGCAACGCATCTTAACTACAACCGTCAGGTGACATATGTGTAAAGCAAAGCCGTCTGCGGCATCACTCCACCAACTTCAGTTTTTACGGGGATTTTACTCAATTATACATTTGTCTGTGCGTAAGGTGATTTACTAGCAGGATCTTGCCTGGGAACAAGAAAAAATAAACTAGGTAAAGTTCTAGCTGGTTGTAAAAACTGTAATTATTACAATAGCATGGGCTGCGAGGCGTTGTCAAGTGTACACAAATGCGTTGTCTGGTACACTTCACCTTTAACCTTTTCACGATCATCATCAAACGCTTTAACTGTGAAAAGGCTTATTATTTCGAAAGGCAAAATACTGCACAAATTCTTTTTCTACTTTTGCCCACTATAATAATGTTCTGTTTTTAAGCATTAAATTACATTTGGCTCCTTTTTGTATTTTTGCAGTGGCAGCATAACACAAATGCTTTAAAAAAGTATGGCAACGATGATTCATTGTTAATTTTGCAGTTTTACTAATACTTTAGGTAGCACAAATTTCGGCATTTTTCGTTTTTACAGAATTGCTTTTAAAAAATAAATTACATTTATGTCGTTAAAGCTAACCCAATCTTAAACTGTAGGTCAAAACAATCTACTCTTTAAAATATTGAAAGTAAACATACTATTTTTTCAAAAATGCCTTATGTGAAAGAATTATTACCACACAAACACAATTTCGGCGTTCACGCTACTAGTTCTTCGCTCTTACATGCATTTTACCATGCGCTAGTTAGACAGGCACTAGCGCCTGCATTTCGGAAAAGCATTGCAGAAAAAAACCAGTGCTGTACCTCTCAGTTCAAATAAGTTAGTTAGTGAAAAACTACCCACGTTCGACAGCTCATGTGTTGTGAGTACAGTGATAAATTTGAAATTAGAATTTTTATTTCAAAACTATTTTTATTACAACGCACTGAATCTTACAGTAGCACTGTACTTCAATTTTCGCTTTCGCAAACACGTGGAACACGCTCTAAGAATGTTTTTCATGTTGAAAATTATGTTAGTTTGTGATGTAGTCACTAGCTGGGCTCGCCCTCCGTTAATTAAGATTGGAATGTATTATTTAATTATCAGAAATACTTTTGCGGTATTATTGGCTTTAAAATGTATATTTTTTCACCATATTTGAAAATGGGGTAGCATATGAAAAATCATCCTGTCTTTCTTTAAATACCAAAATTCATTATTGTAAAATTCATGTACTACTTAATTTCTAACAATTTTACCCTTACTAAACATGCGACATACTTTCATCAACATTCACATGATGCACGGGCATGACACTAAACAGAACTCCAGATGCTCTGAGAAGACACGTAAACACTCTTATTGTGACTTTAGACTTCAGTTCAAACATAAGCGCGCTCGTTTCAGTCGGACTCTTTAAAGGAAAGGTCAAGCTTTCTGTGAAGTTAGACTTATTTATATGTTCGCAAAAATGTTAGAAAGATTTAGTAATAAAATTGTAATAAGCGTCTCGTGCAATTAGTGAAATCACTTTAAAGTCGCGATCACTTCATGCTTGGGCGCTCCCATTTTCAATGCCCATTCCTCCTCCAATGACGTCATTCGACTTGAAGAAAGGTAGCACACTGTTAAACTTCTTGAAAAGCATAATACGTTTTTACAGAAAATAGATAGCTAATTTTGTAATATTTTTGCGTGAATATTAGGTAAGCATCAGAAGTCTAAGCAGCGCGCGCTTATGGAAAGCCACGAAGCGCTTATGAAAAAACAGGAAGTCTCCCAGTTGTCATGATTTTCAAGTGAATGGCGGAAACCACCACGCCTGAAAATTGCTATTCAGAGGAAGTATATTCTAAATTTATGCTTTATAGGCAGTTCTTTGAAAATTTCTTTGTTATATTTTTCCAAGTTTAAGTGATAACAGTAAAATAAACCCAACATAGTGAGTGACTTGTTCTTTCCTTTAAAGCAAATAATAACAAGTGATAAAAATAAAATGCATTTATTTGTTCTGGGTATTTTAATTCTCATAGCTTACGTATTGTTCCCACACATTTGACTTCAACACTTGGTTTTTCTCATCCTGTCAAAGAAAACAATTCCATTGTTATAACTTCCATTCGTGATAAGCATTTTTCCATAGTTGTCCTTTTATAAACAAACCTTAAAACAAATTTAAATTTTAAAGCTTATGGTAAGCAATATTTTATAGGGTGTCCTTTTTCTAAAAAAAGGGGGCGCCACCAGGCTTTATGAGAAGGTACAAAACGCAAAAAGTCGTCTAAATCGCTACTTAAACGAAAAAACGTTGTAACGTTGTAACTACCATTTTAAATAAAGCGTACAGAAAGCAGAATACCAAAATAAATGTTTTTGGTAGAACCAGTAAAGCATGTAATAATGAACAATAATGTCACAACAAGGATATTTAATTATACATACAACATTTATGATTTGAATGAGCGCCAATCCGAACTGTACATTGATAACATCGGACTCGTTTACAACAGGCCTAACCAATCGATTATAACCAGTGAAAAGCCGCTTTATTAAGAGTTCTTCTGCATAAGATGCCCAAACTGAAAAACAAAACCATTTTAAGCTATAATGAATTAAGCAATAATGGTAATACAATGTTGACCTGCCGTTCCGGCTGCTGCTGGTGGTGGTGATGATGATGATAATGACGACGACGACGACCATGATGATCATGAGATGGTGATGATGATAATGACGACTATGACGATGACGACGAGGAGGAGGAGGAGGAGGAGGAGGAGGAGGAGGGTAACAGTAATATGTATAAAAATAACGGTATTGGTATTGATGACGGCAACAATGACTTAATGGCAATGGCGACGGTAATAACAATTATGGCGCTGATGACCTGAGTGCTATATTTTTAAAGGTCAAATTTAACATAAAAACAATTTTTAATTAATTAAAAGAGCTAATTGTAGCTTAAAATTTGAAACAAATTTTATTAAATTTCATGGCTTTCGTGATTACGAAATTCTGATTTCGTCATTATGTGAGACTTTTAATGTCACTCTGGCATTTTTGTTTGTAGATATGAGCCGTTCAATGATAAAAAACTGAACTCGCTTGACGTGTTCGTCAAGTTGCTAAATAGCCGTTAGGGCTAATGTTGTTAGTTACTGAGCGACGGGAAACAAGATGTTGTTTTTGTCTTTTGGTTTGTTCAAAACACGTAAATCTGCACGTTCTGCTGATATTCTTTGGAAAGACATTCTGGGTGGAGACTTGCATAGATGGTTAGAAAATTTTGAAAAAAGAATAAATTAATTAATGATGAAACGAAGTAGTAAATGAATGAATGAATGAATGAATGAATGAATGAATGAATGAATGAATGAATGAATGAATGAATGAATGAATGAATGAACGAATGAACGAATGAACGAATGAACGAATGAACGAATGAACGAATGAACGAATGAACGAATGAACGAATGAACGAATGAACGAATGAACGAATGAACGAATGAACGAATGAACGAATGAACGAACGAACGAGCGAACGAACGAATAAACGTTAGACTGACCGATTGATTGACTAATTGAGTAATTGTTTGTTTTTCGTTGTTCATTGATTTCTTATCATTTTTTGATTAGTGGATTTATCCGACCTGAATTAATGAAGGAAAGAATGGTTGAACGTTTAAGCATATCGAAGAATAAATAACTTGTTTAGTTTTTAATTATGTTATAGGCATGCTATTTAAGTTTCCAATAACAATTTTTGTAATTTCCTTAAAATAAAATTATCGTTATTTTTTGTGTTAAAAATGATTACAGAGTTTTTCTGACGCCTACTCCCCCTTTCTCTCTCTCTCTCTCTCTCTCTCTCTCTCTCTCTCACACACACACACACACACACACACACACACACACACACACACACACACACTCTCCCCTCTCCCCCTCTCTCTCTCACTCTCTCTCCTCCTCTCTTTCCTCTCTCTCTCTCCTCTCTCTCTCTCTCTCTCCCCTCTCTCTCCCCCTCTTTCTCTCCCCCCTCTCTCTCCCCCTCTTTTTCTACCCTCTCTCTCTTCTCTCTTTCTCTCTCTCCCCTCTCTCTCTTCTCTCTCTCCCCGTGTCTCTCTCTCTCTCTCCCTGTCTCTCTCCCCCCTGTCTCTCTTCTCTCTCTCTCTCCCCCCTCTCTCTCCCCTCTCTCTCCCCCTCGCTCTCCCCCTCTCTCTCCCCCTCTCTGTCTCTCTTTTCTCTCTCTCTCCCCCTCTGTCTCTCTTTTCTCTCTCTCTCTCCCCCACTTTCTCTCCCCCTCTCTCTCTTCTCTCTTTCTCTCTCCCCTCTCTTCTCTCTCCCTCTCTTCTCTCTCCCTCTCTCTCCCTCTCTTTCTCTCTCTCTCTCTCTCTCTCTCTGACTCTTTCTCTCTCTCTTACCCTGTTTCTCTCTATGTGTCTTTCTTCCTCCTTAAAATTGTTAGTGTAATTATTTTTAAAAGCACCTTTCATTATAATGTCTCACACATTCTATTATGACTCACAAAGTAAAGCTTATAATAATTAAGAACATAATTTAGCAAACTATGTCAACCTGTCGACATGTCCGCGAAATTGCTTATAAATTGTTATTTATACATTTACACATCATCTGACTTTTTTAATCTTTATTTTTTAATAACTATACCGACAACGGTGACGATGACGAATAATTGTAAGTGATCCTAATGGTGATAATTAAATTACGATTAATGAAATAAATGTTGTATTTCTGAATCATGTCTACACAGTTCACATTTCCAGTATGGCTCTTGTCAAATTGTTTTATTTTTACAATTCCGTTTAAAATGCAATTTTCACTTCCGGTCTGAAAACAGCTGCAAGTTAACTATAGCTACGCTAGAAAAACATACCCCCTACTACTGACATGCACACATTACACACACACACGTTTTAACTCTACGCTCATTTTAATTGCTCCATGTTTTACAAAATTTCAAATTTTATTCGCCTCATGAAACAGAATATCACGTGAATGTTGTAAAAACAGTTACTCGCTCTTTTCGAAAACTCGATTAAAACATTCCTGCTTCATATATCTACGGCAAAGTTATAAAACAAAAAGTTTCGCTCAACAACATGCGGGAAGCCAGTGTGAAGGACCCCATTTAAACGCTGCGATCCGTCGCTATATGCTGCTATATGGCTTCCAGCGTTTTTACCTCCTGTAAGACGAAAAAGCCCTGATTCATTTAATTCATCATTCATCAGTTATTACAACATTCATCGTAATTACTATGAATAAGACTTTTCATAGCTCTAGCGATTGATGATGTATTGAAAAGGTCAAAGGTTAAGTGTATTACACAACAAATTTGGGTACACTTGAGAACGTCCATGCGATTGTGATAGTAATAGTTTTAACAGCTAGCTAGAACCTTACCTAATTCATTTTTTCTTGTTCCCAAGCAAGATCCTGCTAGTTAATCACTCTATACATACTTAAGTAGAGTACCCTATGCATAATTAAATGCACGTAAAACAACTGAAGTTACTTAACTAACGCGGCAGACGACTTTGCTTTACCAACATGTCACATGACGGCTGTAGTTAAGACGCGTTGCTGTGGTACATTTAACCTCTGACTTACAGCAACTGCGAAAATGTAAAAAGGCTCATTTTCTGCTTTTACCTAAGACAAGTCTAAGATTCATCAATAAAATAATATCTGCCAGCTAATAACTAATTACTACAACATTAATTTCTACCCTGACTGTTATGAATGGTTAAGAAGAAGCTTGATGGTTGATTAATAGACTTGCGCTGCAAACATAAACTTTTTATCGAATTCTTTCACATTATTCCAGTAAACTGAACAGACTTTTAGTTTGAAGCCCCAGTCTAAAATCTCAATTTTATTAAGCGTTTTAACTGCTAAGTTTATTATTTCTCGTTGTCTGAACACTCAGATAATTAGAGCAGCCAGGTAATTAGATAGTTTTCAATAGAAACGCGTATTTTGTAGAAAATCCTGCAGAAAAAATTGACATCCAGTGCTTAGCCGCATAGTTTAGGGCCTGTGAAGCAGGTCAAATTAACCCCTGTCCTGTTTAAATCTGGTATAGTTTGGCCCAGGCCAGAATATTCCCCGGGGGATAAACTATCCTAGGTCAAACTACACCCGAACCTAAAATAGCCTAGGCTAGGCAATATCTGGGTCCATATCTGAGCCTAAACCCCTACAAAGCAGAATATACCCCACTTGTGTGAAGTGAACACAGCGAACCTGTTGGGTTGTGACATCGTATCAACACAGAAGTCGATGGTTCCATGGACTGGCTGACCCACCACGCAAACTTTAATCTTCTGTCAACAACCGAACATGCACTTTATCTTGCAAATAAGCATGATCATTTTGATGTTGCTATCGGTGTTTAAGTTTGTGCATTTATATTGTAGCGAGGACTTACTAGTCTTAGAAGTTGAAGTTTCAGGACGTTATGAATTTTATCACATTATGAACAGTCAAGTTAATTGAACATTAGGTTATAATTGCATTATGTTGTTTTGGGTACGTGATTTTATTTTGATGTGTAAACACTACTGAGAAGTATCGCAGTAATCTTTGATCTTCGTGGAGTCTAATATTTTTACTGATTGTGGTTTTCCTGGTTGAAGTAATAAAAGTCTATGTGTTCAGAGTTGTGGTCTTATTTCAAGATTTAAGACATTTAGCTTTTCGCTTAACTTACCTGACGAAACTGAAACTCCAATAAAATGTTGAAAAATTAAACAATTCTTGCGTAGATCCCTCGACGCTGCTGATATCATGGGGTTATAATCTAGGACCGGGGTATGAATTGGACTACACCATAATATTCCCGGGGTACAATCTTCCCTAGGTCGCTTAAACCCCTGATATAAGTCTGAACTGTAGCCTAGCGGTACGGTGATACTGTAACAGGGTACGCTATAACCTGTTACACGTTTCATAACTGGCGGACGACGGTCAGAGCAGTTCCATCTGCCCTTGGCAGAAGGATATTTGAGCACCTGAACGTGAAGATACCTGTGTCAATTCAGTGTCTCATCTTAAAGACGTATCGTTGATAACGTCAGTGGTGTTTTAACCACTATACTGACAAGTAGGCCTTCCTTAAATTTATTAAATTTATTAATAGTTACATTTTCATTTGCGATTTATAATTGAAAGTACTACTACCAACTAATTAAACATGTGGTGCCACCAATACTTAAAACTGTTTATTATTGTATTATTTGGATTCAAGTTTAATCCAGGTTGTGGCCTCGGTCTGCGCTGCTCAGCCACCTGTACCTGCCGGGCTTCCCATATATGGTAGTGAAGATTGCTAGCTCAGGGGGTGCATGTGACTTGGGTAGCTCTTCCAAGGCCAGGGTGGGTTTTTCTGCTGATTACTGCCGCTGAGTTGCCACCGTGTGTGTTTTCCTTTTATGTAAATAGTGTAAATAAAGTATTTCACAGTTCAATGCAGTGTTCTATTCTCTTCTTGCTTTAACCAGCAGCATGAACCAGCCATATAATTCAGTCTAAAAGTATTTATTTCAAGCTCTCTACAAATTCAGCTACAAATTCCTACAAGTGATTCAGCCAATCTATATAGCCAACTATAGAGTTCCGACACACACTATACACGCTAACTATAGAGTTTCTATAAGTGGTTCAGTCAATCTATATAGCCAAACATAGAGTTTCTACAGCAAGATTGTAGCCAACACTCAGGCCATTAGAATGAGACAATGAATTGACAGAGATATATGTTAACCGCTTTCAAACATAGATATTCAATGAAGAAAGGGCCGGAGACATTGTCGCAGGTGAGACCGCCAGCAGTCACCCGACCAGTAATTAACCTTCACTGTTGCTCAACTTTGGTCACTAGAAACACAAAGTGACCACTCAGCTAAAACAGTCACCCAAATGTAATTGTTTGGTGCCAGTTGCATATAAAAACCAATTACACACGTTTGAAGAAGCATCTTTGGTTTATCTTTGAAACATTCTGGCAGCAGCCACCATATTTTGTAAGAGCTGCCTATAATAGTTGACTTGTTGCTAACTTTGAATTGGATCAAAGTTGTGGCCAGTCATGGAGTTAGCGTAAACAAATGCTTTCGTAAATTGACTTCTGGTAAATATTTAGCTGACAAAGTCAGCCTGTTTGCCATAACATATGGACAGGGATTTCGACAAGCCGTTCCAATGCTGTGAAATTGAAAAATCAATAATTTTACGAAGCCATGTACGTGTTCTGATGAAGTCAGAAACCGGTTTTCGTTTTGCAGCTAGCCAAACAAAAATAGTAATGGTTTCTCTACACGAAAGGTTGTATTTGTTACACGTTTTGGCGAAAAAGATTAGTTTGTAAAGTGTACACTCGAGCTGCAACACCCGTACACGAAAAATTTCCCAAACTGCTATATGGATTAAGTCACCAAGCTGGTCTGAAAACACTTTCCTTGATGTTACCCATGTGCAAAGAGTAAGCCAAACAAGAGAGCTAAAATGTACATAAAGAAAGACCGTACATTCGGCGGAATATCTATATCTATCTATCTATCTATCTATCTATCTATCTATCTATCTATCTATCTATCTATCTATCTATCTATCTATCTATCTATCTATCTATCTATCTATCTACCTACCTACCTACCTACCTACCTACCTACCTACCTACCTACCTACCTACCTACTACTACTACCTATCTATCTATCTACTATCTATCTATCTATCTATCTATCTATCTATCTATCTATCTATCTATCTATATCTATCTATCTATCTATCTATCTATCTATCTACCTATCTATCTATCTATCTACCTATCTAGCTATCTATCTATCTATCTATCTATCTATCTATCTAGCTATCTATCTATCTATCTATCTATCTATCTATCTATCTATCTATCTATCTATCTATCTATCTATCTATCTATCTATCTATCTATCTATCTATCTATCTATCTATCTATCTATCTATCTATCTATCTATCTATCTATCTATCTATCTATCTATCTATCTATCTATCTATCTATCTATCTATCTATCTATCTATATATGGGTTGTATGAATAGTTTGAATACATCAATAATGTTATGTAGACAACACCCAAGCACAGACCAGATTCCATCATCCCACGCTAGTTTGTTATATATAATGCGTTTACGTTTGTTTACGTAATGACAACTACATAACAAAAATTATGATTTTGCGTAATGAGTAATTTTGCGAAGTATGATGACACTTTTGTTACATACTCAACTTTAACAGGTGTAATTCTATATGATTTTGAGTCTGTTTGGCAAGCTTTTGAATATGCTTGATAGTAACTGACAACCATGCGTCAAACAAGATATTATCGTATTTTATATAGTAATACTTTAGTAGTTTAAGTGTCCTTTAATTTGTTTCAAGAAAACGTTACTTAACTCATTTTCTACATTATGCTTTTAAATTGGGATTTTTCCAATCAACTGTGATGCACATCCACGCCAAAAGAAGTTCTTACGGAAAGCTGCTTAATTTAATTTTTGTTTTGTGAGTCACGGCATGAAACAGAATATTCTTTTCATCTGAACCTGGTATAACAGTATATGATGTATTTTTGTCTTGTCTATCCCTTCTTTTAAGGCTGAGTAAGGATTTTAGTTATTTGAATATTCATTTCGTCTACAAGGTGCATAAATTGGCATTTGTCATTCATTATAATTTACATAGGTATAAATAGTAGTGGACTAATAGTTGCACCATGTGGTACTCATTAGTTACTTTATCCCATTCAGAAGATGCGTTATTCATTATTCAACTTAACTCAGTGTTTCTTATTAGTTAGGCAAATTTATTAAGTAACATTCATCTGTGTATTATTAAGTAAAAAGAAAAATCTCTGTATTAACTTGTAACTTTTTATCGCTTCTTGTACTCTGTGGTGTTAACTAATGAATTACCTGTGTTTTTGAACTAACTATTTATGTAACTATATTTTGATAACCAGTTGTATATATCTCTTCTCAACTAAAATGTATTTGTTACACAGTGAAAAAACTCCGATCAGTAATATTAATGCATGTAAATACACTTAAAATAAATAAAGTATATAATATAACTTGTAATTAAAGGTTCTAAAGGGAATTGTAATTGTGAACTTACCTGTTTTTATAAGAAAACAAACGAAAATCAAGTAAAATTTCACCATTATGCAGACACCTGCTAATAAAAAAGTATCAATTCCACAGACGGTTTAACTCCAGCAGAATTTTTCCACGCGCATATAATGTTATAGCCATTTAAACATTTAGAAATATGTCCATGTAGCAAAGAACCTCATATCTAAGTGCTTCATTCCGTATTTCAGGTAACCTATATATAACTAACGTTTTGCAATTTCACATGCGTAATTTATCTTGCGAATTGGTTTGTCTTTTGCAGACGAATAAATTTAAATTAGGCTTCCTGTCCAATTAACTTTGCAGATATCTCTAAATGTCACTAAATGTTTTACTAAATGTTTTTAAAAGCTTTCTTTTAACAAAGCTGTTCACAGTATACATAACTCTGTCAT
The DNA here is from genome assembly GCA_030141605.1 of Tubiluchus corallicola. Taxonomy (NCBI): domain Eukaryota; kingdom Metazoa; phylum Priapulida; class Priapulimorpha; order Priapulimorphida; family Tubiluchidae; genus Tubiluchus; species Tubiluchus corallicola. Next base: position 23,205 of record JAQGDQ010000644.1, read on the forward strand.
ACCGAGCTTCTGATGCTATTCGATATAGTAACCGTGGCTTCCGGGTTTCAAGGATGCGCCCGCCGTTGTATAAGCTGCTATCATAAAACAATTTCTATACTAAAACACGAACCGAAGAGCACCTGTTTAGCGCGAAAATGTCGAATTCTAGGATTTAGAATGTCATACTATGCTCGTTCGTATCATTTACTGCGCAAAAAATTAGTCCGCCTGCCGATACTGTGCGCGTCCACAGAGATTGCAGAAATTATCTCTGTAATGCAGTACATGGAAGTCTACGCATGTTATAGCAAACGGTGGAATCATTCCATGCTTAGGTCATAAATAGCTTTTTGAGAAGATACGATTAGTGGAATTGGCGAAACTATTAACTCCAGCTCTTCAAAGAGGTCTCCGGTTTTCAAATTGTGAATTTCTAATAGCATGAGTATAGTAGCTTTTACACGAACGTACTATTATGCTTAAAATCGATTAGTAGAAATTAGTGTACTTCGTAATCGTAGTTAGTAATTAGTGCTTATATATTAGCATTGAACCAAAGTTTATTGTTTCGAATTCATGCTCACTTGCGATATTTTCACCTATTTACTTTCAAAACTATGTTTGAATTTAAGAAACCCCAGTTTAAACCAAAGCTATTAATGAATTCGGATTGCTCTTGACTAGCGCTGCGCTCGAGTGTAACTTCCGGATTGCTAGTGCACTCGAACGCAGCATAATTGTCACTTGACTGGTCCTGTGCAGTTCACACGCCAGTAGCAACAAAAACAACAACAACAACAACAACAACAGCAACAGAAACAGCCCAACAGCAACAGCCCAATAGCAACAGCAACAGCCCAACAGCAACAGCCCAATAGCAACAGCAACAGCAACAGTAGCGACAGCAGCGACAACCGCGACAACGGCGACTACAGCAACAACAGCAAACAGGTTCTCTTAGATCAGGGACGCTAGTCAGCCACGAAGAACATGCATGTTGCAGTAAATGGACGATTCTTGCATGAAATGATTTGAATTTCCGCTCGACAAACGCCTTAATCTTGGTAATTTAACAGAATAGCGTGGAATTGTTCGAATCATTTATTTTGAAATCTCTTACAGCTGATCGAAGCTTACGGTTCAGTTGTGCTTCCTATTCGAAAAACAAAACATGGCCACGACTCACTACGTTGTGTCTTTTATGTTCCGATGATCGACATTGTAAATTAGTTATAAACATAATTGTTGTAGAACCTCTTGCCAGTCATTCGTTTAATCGTTTTTTTTATGAAAATGCACAACGTTTTATGAAACGGACGCTGCGTGCCTTATTTTATTTTCTAAATATTGTTCTGTATTTTTAAACTTATAAGTAACATTACGTCAATCTACCAACAGCAATTAAAAATTAATAGCAATTACAACAGAAATCAAAAGACAATTAAGACAATTTGGCAACCATCGTGGATGCCTAAGAGATTAATTGGGTGCCAGAGGCGTAGTAAGGTGGAGGAAGGACAAGAGGCAATCGCCCCAGGCGCCAGCGTGAGAGGGCGCAAAATTTTTCTAGAGTTCAGTGACTGTTAACTATTAATTACTAATCCGACATTAACAAAAAAACTAAGAAAAGTTTTTAAACTACAACAAAATTACCTAGTCAAAGATCATCATAGCTAACTTAATTTCTGCGCACAGCCTTGAAAAAAAGCCAATGTTGCTACTTAACGGAGTGTATAGGATGGCGCCTGGGTCAGCACATCGATAATTTTGGGAGAAAGAGTGACGATTCTCTAAAATCCGATTGTATTATTGTGAAGACCTGTAGTGTTCTGTATATTTCATAATCTTTGCATGTTTTAATGCTGGAGTTGAATGTTAAAGGACTGTCGTGTTACGTGCAACTAATACATAGAAACGAGTCATTCTGCTGCAGTACCAAAAATCAAACTCATGAAAAAGTTTTTTGCCCCCGGGCGCCACAAGCACTCCCTACGTCACTGTAATTGGTACAGTTGAACATCAGGCAAGATGGCTCTGAACCAATGCAGGTGATCTTGACTTTAGGCCAGTCCTTTAAATTGCTTTACGAATTCGGTTCATATAAATCTTTAAGATGGCTTTCATACCACTCCCAGAACTGTGTTTGCTGAATGATAAACTCCTATTCACTGAAAGCATCCACTGAAAGTCGTTGAAAACTGCCTTACAAAAATTGAAATCTGTGTTGGCTATATATGAGTTGGTTTCCCCATCAGATATATACCCAACTGACACTGTTTTCATGTACTTCATCTGATATCATAAGTTACAAAAGCAGGTTTTTTTGTAAATAATCTTTGGCTAAAGTTTACAATTCCCCATACACAAGAAATAAGTTCGTGAAGCGGATTAGGATTAGGGTTAGGATTAGGATTAGGGTTAGGATTAGGGACAGGGTTAGGGTTAGGATTAGGGTATTTACATTGTGTGGGGAAATGTAAACCACTTTCTACTTGAACCTTTTAACTTAAATGTCAATTTAAGGTCAAATAGTTTTTTACTAAAATCTGTGTCCCATCAGGCACAAGGGCAGCTGATTTTTTTCACAACTTCTTCTCTGACTTCTAGATCGACTTGCTTAAACTAAATATGACATAAATTTAACAACTCCTGTTAGCGCCAACAGAGGGGGCGAGGCTTTCGTATAGCACAGCGCCGCCGTCAGCAAAATAAGCCAAAGAAGTCGCTGTTAGGCAGCGCCTTGTAGCAAAAAAACTAATGCAAACCATGTGTTTCGGAAATAAACTGTTTGTTTTGAGTTTTAATATAATCTGTTGTTGTTCATGTTTAATGAAAACAGAGCTGAATTGAATGACTGCAAGCAACGTAAAAAGAAAAGTATTATGAACGTTAATATGATAGGAAACTGTAAACACCCAATAGGGCAAGCGGCGCCTGTAACTGCCGTGTTATTTCGTCACATGGACGGAAAGTCATGCAGATAATAACGAATTTGCCATTGCAGGGGAAAGATTAATAACCACATCACTTATTTCCCGTTTCTATGATTCTTTGCTGAATTGTAAGCTGCTTAGAGGACAAGAAAAGGGGTACCTGAAGTAGACTTCAGAAAAATCACCTTAAAAAATTATATTACTTTACAGCAGTTTTATGCGTAGATCGTACTCGCGTTAAAAGGGATTTTTGTTTGTTTTCATTTTAAATCTCCCACAATACTGTTCCGACGGCGCCATTACATGACGTCACGCAAACGTAAATCAGGGGAGAAAAGGCAATGTTAAATTATGTCTCAAAAAGATTTCCATTCAAATCTATATTATGTAGCATTTCGCTTACCTGCTGGAAAGACTTAAGTAACAAGAATTAATAATTTCAAATGTTTGTGTCAATTGGAAAAATGTCGTTGACTCACCCTCCAGGATGCGCCACTCACCAACCAAAAACGTATTTTAATCTTATTGACAAGACACAGTAATTTAAAATTTTACTTAGTGAGCAGTATGTATGCTACGAAAGCTCTGGTTATTTTTTCAAACTTTACACAATGTTATCTAAATTTGTTTGAAACGACTTGCCGTCAAAATGGCTGCGCCTAACGGTCGTCGCCGGAGTTTACATTTACACGTTTTATACAGCGCTACGGCCGATTCAAACCCTGCACGCAAAAAGGCAGTATGTAAGTAGTATGAATTTTCAAGGCGAATCTTTTAAACTTTATGTAGGTGGAGAGGTTTTCTTGCCCTTTAACCTGTTAAAAATGTAAACCTTTTATGGTAGGCGCCGTTTCTCTCAATTATTCCAATCATAACATCATAATCATAACGTAAAAATATAATAACAGCAATCTGTATACTAAGGAACTGTAAGTCTGTAATGAAACAGAAGAGTTACACACTTACTAAGGAATGCAACACACATCACTAATCAAGTGTCCAATAATTAGAAATACTTGGTTTTTCTGAGCAAACTTCTAGTTTCGCTCCAGAAAACCTAGGTTTTCCTCAGAAACTTGAATTTTGCTAGATAGAAAACAATTTTGCTCAAAAATTGGGTTTTGCAAATTAGAATTTCGTTAAAAAGATTGAGGTGTTTCTAATAATTGGACATGTGGGCTTGCCACGTGTGGTGCACTTTCAGCTGTATCTCTTCTTTTTCAATACAGTTCATTAACACACAGGTTCCCTTTTTGTTTGCATGTGAAATTCAACCTTTTGTATTTTGTTTTTAAGAAAATAGATTGTCTTTGGCTTGTTTAGTTGCATAGTCATCTAGAGTGCTGAGTACTGCTGACGTCGCAGAACGTTTTCAACAAGAACTCGCAGCACTGGGTTCGATGCAAAGTTGCAAAAAGTTCTTCAGAAACTCAACAACTATTTGAAATCTAACACAGGCAAGCAGTGAAACTTTTACAGAAACTTTTTTAACAGTCATAACGCTTGTTTACGAACATGAGTTTTTTTTCGTGCAGACGTAGTCTTTAGCATTCTATAGTATAAAAAAGCTTGTAGAGAAGTGAAACTCAAGCTGCATCGCATAACATGAGTGATCTTTCCCACGGTCTATTTTTATTCATGCAAAAATTCAAACTGTGTTTGTGAAATGTCACGCTTTCGAAAGCGAAACACGTGAATGTGGCTTAAAAAGAGAAATTTTGACAACCTGGGGTGACGGAATCTTCAAAGCGCCGCTCGAATACCTTTATTTTTATTTATTTTAAACATAGTTTTATTTGGCTTGAATTAAACAGTTCATTATAACTGATGCAGAGATTCTCACCAATATACGTGCAAGATTTACATTTGAAGTTAACATGGATTAGTAAATCTATAGTACCATACCATTGAAATTAATAAAATATAGATGACTGCACAATACAGAATAGGTCAAGTTTTGATACTATAGTATCCTTAGATACCTTTAATCACATCACTCACACACTTTGCATGCAAAATATATTTTATAAAAGTTATTCAGAATCAAATGACAGGACCCCCTTCGAAGAGGGCATTCATTTACTGATGTTAGCCCGGCTTTATTTTGTTTTCTTATTTCCGCGCATCTATATAATCGTGACATGCAGCATGTAAGCAATGTTCGGTTAAATTTTGTATTTTTGTCCAGGGTAGCAGCCTAAAATATAGTCCTATTCCAGAACTGAGTATCACAGGAGCTAGGCTATTCTATACGCAGTGCTAGTTGCCCTTCTAGACCAGAATATACACCTTCGATCTTTTACCCAATCATTGAGATTAATGTTAACAAGATTATTGGTTTTCCTGATTAAATAAAATAATTTTCATGATTGTGTCAAACACTCATTCGTAATCGTACACTTTGAAATGTTCAATATATGGTAACAAAAACACTAGAGAAAAACGCACAGACAGCAGTTATATTTCAACATAAATTTAATTTAGATGTTTAGCTTTCGATACATGGTATCTTCATCAGAACAAAGGAGTTGACTGAGGGAAATATTGTGACTTGTACCTAAAGATGGTAATATTAAAATTACCTGTACCAGACTGCATCAAACTTACATATACGAAACTTTCTTAGATTCAAATAATAGAACACATTAAAAGCAGTTTCCAATACTTATAGCAATGCTCAAAATTTGAAGCTGTCTGTTCACCAAACTGTAGAAAACTGCAGATAATAACACACAGGCAATTTCAAATTGTGTTGTTCACACAATAAACATGCTCTAAGTGATGTGAGGTAAAAGTAGCACACGAAATAATGGCATAAACCGTTATCAATGGCACAAAACATTATCTTTCTGACATTTCTGGAATTTAGCAATGACCCGGGAGCTCATAAGATTAGGAAGACGTTTACCCTGGCAAGTTTCGAAGCCCGTAAATAAACGATTACCCAACGACACCGTAAAAGTTCCTTCCAAACTGGCAATCAGTCGACGACAGTACCTAAATTTAGCGTCAAGGATGGATCTAAGATCAACAACTACTTCAGGGTGGTTAAACACAAAGACCGAGTCTCCAACTTGTTTGGCAAAATGTGGGCTTAACTTTTAGATAAATTATTAATACGACAAGATGTGAAACTCATTCAAGAAAGTTTTATCTTGATACGATAAGAAGTCTATCCACCCGCTTTTAAACGCTCTGCCACGTTCTGCCATCGGTTATACAGTTTACCAAAAATCCTGTCTGGCTTCCGTGTTTAATATTTTACCAAAATTATTCAGTGATGGGCTTGTTGACAATGTTAATTTTGTAGTAAATTTATACACAAGCAATGTTTCACATATATTTCTTCAAATTCAGTTCAAATTAGCTTTTTGTACAAAATATAATAAATTTTTATACTAAATATTTAAATATACAATTTTCATCTTGATCATACTTGTATTGCATACGGCATGACATAACTTGTTCAAGAACGTTTAAGTAGGTTTTTAATTTACTATTAGAATGAGATATTAACAGAGTGTGTTTTAGAGAGATCACTTTTTAGTGATGATGATGACGACGACGACGACGACGACGACGATGACGATGACGATGACGACGATGACGATGACGATGACGATGACGATGACGATGATGATGACGATGACGACGACGACGATGATGATGATGATGATGATGATGATGATGATGATGATGATGATGATGATGCTGATGATGATGATGATGATGATGATGATGATGATGATGATGATGATGATAAATCTTTATTTATACAATATATACATATATGTACATGCAATGCCTCTATTTGCAAGACGATAATTTTGCATTGTATCATGATGTAAGAGTATATATACAACACGGTCAATTACTTCCTTAATACATGTACAGCAAATCCTCGCTTAACGACGCTAATGCGTTTCAGCAAAAGCTGGAAACGTTGTTAAACGAAACCAAGACTTAAATAGAAACTAATGTAGAATAACTGGGATACGTTCCAGAGGCAAAACCCAGTACTATTTAAAGAAATGTCCTAAAGAAGCCAAGGCTTATGTAACGTCACTCATTGGCTACATCATTTGCGTAAACTCTCATTCGGTGAAAGTTTATTCAAATATTTAACATAGTGTCCTTCTCACACGAAAAAATGTACTACAAACCCAAAGCTGGACCGTCATTATTAACTTAGTAATTTCGTACTGCCTCATGCAGATCGTGCTCACAGCTAGGAAGAGAAATTAATGAAAAAAGTACGCCGCGAGCCACTGTCCATCCTGTGACGTGTTTCCGGTTGCTCCCTGTATTATAGCAATCCAGCGCTATAGCCTAGAAGGTTCTGTTTCTTCAGCGCATTAAATAACAACTGAATGCGACTGCAGCCTTGTGAAAGGAGAAGATTTGAAAAAGCAAATGTTTGTGCTACCAATAAATGTCGCGAAGACACATAGTTTGTTCACAGAATTTAGCAGACATGCAGGCTTCACGTGCGTCTTTGCAGGCATGAATGGTTTCTTAGTGCAGAAGAATTTGTGAATCGCTGCGGCATTTGATCTGCTGTGCATGACATTCACATTCCCAAAAGCTGTGTGAAAATCATGAGCATCAATTATCCCACCAGTATTTTTGTTTTTTGGATGTTATTACGAATTGGTGAGTATTTTTCGGTTGTTTTTTCCAGTTGTTGCGAATTGGTCTGCATTTTTTGTTTAGTTCTTTCTCCGTTCATTGAAGGACGGTAATCTGCAATATTTTTTCTTAATTAGCAGCATTGTGACGAGTTAGACCTCTCTACTACTTAAGTAACACTTACGATTATTTTAACCTGAGTATTATCATAATTAACAGCATTGCGACCAATTAGACCTCTCTACTACTTAAGTAACACTTACGATTATGTAAGTACGTCTTTGTGGTAATGTTGATGAAACCATATTCATGAAAATCCTTGAAGATTAGGTTTAATTTCTTTCCGACAGTAATAGAACCCTACGTAACACACAACATGTGCCATATAACGGGGTTAACCCCACTTTTGTCCCAAGTAATTCAACTGGTTCATTATAAGGTATATTAATCGTGTTATACTAGCAAGTGTGTATGGCATTAGAAATAACTATGAGCTGCAGACACCGCTTCAATAGCTAAGAATGCAGGGGATGCCAGATCCTCTAATCCAAACCAAATTTTTAGATAATTTTTCATTAACCTTAAACTGTAAGCTCTTTTCTTCAATAGCTACTGTTAGTAAACTGTCTTGAATTTGGCAGTAATAACGAATATACTTTCGGAAAATTTGTTGCTAAATTTAGTTTTTTAATAACTCTCATACTACGAGTTCTGTATATTTCTTTTTACCTTATTAGTTGCACAGAATACATGAGAAACTACAAAAATGCCCAGCCTAAGAAAATATCTATAATCTGTCTAACATTAATAGACGATACTAATTTCTTTTAGTTTGCCACTATACACAGTTACATATATTTTACTGTCAAGTTAACGTTCAATTATAAATTATCATTTGAGCAAAAAGGCCGAAAGTAACAGCGGTTCTGGATTAAAATTTAAGAGAAGAGCATAGTTCAAGTGCTGTTTCTCGTACTGTGCTGTAGGTGGCAGCACTAGAATTTTGAATTAATATACTGAAACACCAACACACAATCAGTATCGTTAGTCATTACTTTAACCTAGTTTTAACGTAATTTTACTACCAGTAACTCATTTAAGAAAGTAATTTACTATAATGCGCATTAAAATCAAAATATGAAAAAAGTACCAAATACATTCAGAGTACAACCTCTGCTACGAAAATGAAAGCTGCAGAACACGATTTTGCGCTTGTACTTTCACACAGGACCACATATTCCATCTTACCTGATAGTTGTGGTAGTTCTTCGCGCCCAAGGGCACCTTTATTAGACTACACCCCCACCCCCCCACCCCCGTAATTGCGGTGGCTGCGGATACGTACTACGCCACTGTGTAGCTTCAGAATGAATTGTAAACCGATATCTTTTCCTTAAAACACCAACGCCCTCGTTCTGCGTTCCCTAGTATTTTTGAAGTTTCAAGTTAGTAAGTAAGCAAAAGTTAGGTGAAGACGTAAGACCTTTAAAAAAAACTACGTAGATCGCTCCCTGTTTTACATCTTTTACATCACTTCTGCAAAACTAATATAAATGTTGGAAATTTATTAGCTAACTCTGGTCTGGTTTAGCTAACTCCTAGTAAAAACCAGTTATAATATCTGTTTTAATATCTATTTAAACTCGTTTTTACGTTTTGAATTGGCCACTATTGTGGGTTTTTATCTAGAAAGTCGCTAAAACATTGTGCCCTTGGGTTTTTTCATGTTTCGATGAAGCGTTGACCTACAGTCGGTTACTTCAGCCTTCCTGTGTGATACAGAAGCCATATTACATGATCAGCAGTTTCGGGTTGTTGCACTATTCTTAGTTTGCACTAACCCTTACTAATCCACCAGAACCTTATGTTTCAAACCAAAAACAAATGGAGAACCGGGTTAGGCGACGGAAATTCTCTATCATTTGCCGAATGTTCTATTAGCGCATATTAGGAACGCTCGGATGTGTTACGCTGAAAATAAAATTTTATAAGGAAGACAGGATGATTTTTCATATACTACCCAATCTTCAAGTCCGATAAAAAGTATACATTTTATCAAAATTAATACTGCAAAAGCGTTTCTGATAATTAAATAATAGTTTAAAAACTCAATTAAGGCGGGTAAGCCCAGCTAGTGACGACATCACAAACTAACATAATCTTCAACAGCAAAAATATTCCACGAGCGTGTTGTACGCGTTTCCGAAAGCGAAAATTGAAGTGCAGTGCTGCTGTAACAGATTCAGTGTTGTACTAAAACTAGGCATGTTTTAAGATAAAAATTCAAATTTCAAATTTACCGCTGTACTCACGCATGAGCTGTCAAACGTGTGTAGTTCGTCCCAAATTAACACCTGTGAACTGAGAGGTACAGCACCTATTTTTTGCAATGCGTTTCTGAAATGCGGGCGCTAGTGCTCGTCTAACTAGCGAATCGCGAAGTGCATGTAACAGCGAAGAACTAGTGGCGTGAACGCGAAACTGTGTTTGTGCGGTAATAATTATTTCACGTAAGTCATTTTTGAAAAACATAGTATGGTTCCTTTCTATATTTTAAAGAGTAGATTGTTTTGATCTACAGTTTACGTTTGGGTCCGGCTTTACTTTAAATGTTTAATAATTTAAATATTAATATGTTGTTTATTAAACGCAGACGTTGTTTTCCTAGAGGCTGTATCGTTCATGTTTTTAAATATTCATTGGGATAAAACTACATACACACAGTATCCACAACAATGATAAGTTGAAGGCAAGTTAATTAAAACTATAAAAAAGGAACATCAAACTTTGATGTGTATCAGCCTATAAGCAGGAAATTGTACATCTGCGTTCAAATAAATGAGAAATATGCATGACAGTTCGTCGCTTTTAGATACTTAGTTGTGTGTGTGTGTGCGTGCGTGCGTGCGTACGTGCGTGTGTGCGTGTGTGTGTGTGTGTGTGTGTGTATGCATGCGTGCGTGCTCGTGTGCTTATGCGCGTGCGTGTTTGTTTGTCTGTTTGTTTTGTTTGATTGTTTGTGTGTGTGTGTGTGTGCGTGCGTGCGTGCTGTACCTTACCAACTTACAACTAAGTGTGCGTGTATGTGTGTGTATTTATATAAAACCTAATAAAAGTTATTGTTAAATTACATATTAATTATTATTGTCTGGCTTAGCGAGTTAGCGAATAATTAGATATAAGGCAGAGATGATTCGACCTTTTAACGATGGCTGCTACTTCCGTGATTTCTCGATCGTTTTTGTGTTAACTTGCATACATGACTTGGCAAAGAAAAGACAAATAGAGAATTTGTTTAGCTTGATATCCAAAGACTTTCTAGTTTTCCCATTTTGGAGGTGATTTTTAATTTTTAATTTTCAAATAGACCCTATTTTAGTTTGTATCTGGTTGCGATGAGTTCGGAATCTCCTATGTTATTAAAACGTGACTTTAAGGAGACACGGGGAGCAGGCAAATGTGTTTCAGCTGCATTCGTAAGCGTCTGCGTGCCAAATATTCTTGGTAGTATGGCAAATTTAAGAAGAAATATCAGATATGGCAAAAAAAGAAATTTTGCAGGCGGTCACTCTACCGTTTACTAACCAAGCTCTGCGCTATTTTACTTCTGCAGCCAAACACACGTTGTAACCATTCGGTTATTTTGTATAAAACACCGTGGCTAATGAACAATGCAGGCGGGCAACAAATCTATGTACCAAAATCATCAGAAAGACTTATTTATTGTGCAGGTAGCTGTATGTCCTGAACGACCGAAGTTAAATGCGCTGAATTTGGTTTCAATTTTAATTTATTTATTTCACATCACTAGTATATCATCTAGTAACATACATTTTGCATACATATAATGTACGTCATTCCATAATTTTAGTTCAAATGGTATATAGTTCAATAACAATTAGTATGTATTTATGATAATACTACTGCAGCAATTCATGAAGCTTATAATAGCTGCTAAGAACGGCTGAATGTGAAATAGAAACAAGCAGGAGAATCTATATGCAAAAGTATGTAGAAATGGAATTAGTAAAAAAATGTTATGGCTAAAATTAGATAAGAACAGAAGAAGATGTGAGAATTATAGTGATTGTCATAGTAATATTGAATTCAGTAAATGATAAAATTAATAATAATTGCGTACTTTATACAAATACAACCTGGCTTGCGCCGTGCTGTGATTGCTGATGGTGTATGAAACTAAAACTGAAATTAATAAATAATGATTACATTACAAACGATGATATTTGAACCGATTTGTCAACATTATTCCACATACGTGGTCCGGTAAATATAATAAGTTGTTTAGCTACATTTGTTCTGCAATATTGAATCAGAAAGAGATTGTACCTTGTGTTATGCATTTTATTCGCATTTGCTTTCAATTGATTATCAAAAAATAGATAATAATAACAAAAAATAGTTGAAAAGGATAGTTTTTCGTTTTGTAGACATGACTAACTAAAGTAAGTTTTAACAAATCATCAAATAATAAAATTCTGTTTTCTTTGAAATAATTGTTGCCTATATTGGTCAGAAAATGGACAGGTGACTGCGGTTCAATATTCCCTTTACAGGTTCATTTCTTTTACCACATGGATTCTAACTGCACCTCATTAAGGAAAGATGTGTCCATGTCAGTATGTGACTAAAACATCTCTGCCTTAATCTTAGCAATAAGCTCTCAGTCTCATCTTGATCTATCAATGAACAGTAAACAGAGCTAGTTGTTTTTTTAAGAAATCTCTGGTCCTTCTCACTCAGGCTACAAGATACTGTAAGAGTCACTTCACCATTTTTCATTTTGGGATCTACATGATGCAGAAGTCACTTTTGTCATTACTCGTCATCATTACTCATATCAATTGTATTACCTTCATCAAGGTCACGCGTTTTCCTGCAAGTAAAGAGGGTTATTCACTTCGTATTCAAATTAATAGAGGTTACTCAAATAAATTCTTTTAAAGTTAACATGGATTGGAGGCTAAAGAAATGACGCTGCTGTCTCTTCTTTTTGAACTGGATGACAGTTGCCAAAGGGTATGAAATAGATGCATCGTACGCAGAGCCTTCTTAGCATACCAAAAGTTAGCTGGCTTCAGTAAACATTAGAGGGTTATTCACTTCGTATTCAAATTAATAGAGGTTACTCAAATTAATTCTTTTAAAGTTAACTTGGATTGGAATCTAAACAAATGACGCTGCTGTCTCTTCTTTTTGAACTGGATGACAGTTGCCAAAGGGTATGAAATAGATGCATCGTACGCAGAGCCTTCTTAGCATACCAAAAGTTAGCTGGCTTCAGTAAACATTAGAGGGTTATTCACTTCGTATTCAAATTAATAGAGGTTACTCAAATTAATTCTTTTAAAGTTAACTTGGATTGGAATCTAAACAAATGACGCTGCTGTCTCTTCTTTTTGAACTGGATGACAGTTGCCAAAGGGTATGAAATAGATGCATCGTACACAGAACCTTCTTAGCATACCAAACGTTAGCTGGCTTCAGTCAACATTCTATAATAGCCACCAAGACAGCGGCAGATGTTTTCTATCGTTTTATTTGCAGCACATTCTTCAAACGCTGATAAGGACTATATGGCTTTAAAGTCACGTACTACAGGATGTGTACTCTTCGCCTTAAAGTTTATAAAACGCGTGCTCCTCTTTCCGACAGATTTCAGCTCTTAAATCTTGAAAATGGCCCGAATTGAAGCAAAAGCTCGTAAATTATTTGTTTTAGTTTGCGAGTTCGCGTAGCTCGAGCAAAGAGTGGATACAGTTACAAACAAAACATTATCGAAATTTAACGATGGGATGGGGGAGGCAGCGAAACAGCAACAGTTTGGCAAGTTAAGAATCAGCGTTTCCCTAGCACTTTGTTATGAATAGCGAAATAGAATGACAATTATTAAATAATTATTTGTCTTAAAGTTACTCAGTATGTTACGTTTATTTTACTTAGAAAAATGTAACAAAGGAATTTGCAAAGAGCTGTCTTCAAAGCATAAATTTAAAATATACTACCGTTGAATAGAAATTTTCAGACGTGGTTGTTGCCACCATTAACTTGAAAGTCATGACGAAACTGGGGGACTTCGTGACTCTTCGTAAACGCGTCGTGAATTTCCGTAAGAGCGAGCTGCTGAAACTAATTCAAATTCATGCAGCTTACGTTATGGTCACACCAAAATATTACAAAGTTAGCTATTTAATGTTTTGTAAAAACTTATTATACGTTTGATGGAGACTGACAGTGCACTACTGTTCTTCAAGACAAATGACTTCATTGGTGGTAGAATGAGCATTGAAAACAGGAGCGCCCAAGCAAGAAGTGACCGAGAATTTAAAGTGATTATACTAGTTACACGAGGCGCTTATTGCAATTTTATTGCTAAATCCTTCTAATCCTTTTTCGCGAACAGTGAAATAAGCCTAACCTCCTAGAAGGTTTGGCATTTTCTTTAAATTAACTCTAAAAATGGAAATGTGAAAGGATTGGTAATTAATTCGCACGGGCTTGAACTTGAGACCTTTAGATCGCAAGCCCAAACATTTAGCCACTAGGTAACGGGTAATTAAAATTTACATTGTGCTTAAATATGTTTGAAATCGTTCTCGGGTGCTCGTGAGACTCGGGTGCTCTGTATTTTGTGCAGCATTCTGTCAATCTACTTATGTTAGTCAGGAAGTTGCCATTCCCGTTACCGTTGCTAGAAGTTACGGTTGTCATTGGTCTTAACCATACGTAAAATGCGAAAGCGTAAAATATGGGCAGAGCTAGAACGGCATTATTAGACGACTTACTCGACCACCAGATTGTAACACGTGAATCCGTTCAAAATTATAATCCTACAGTTTTATATAGAAACATATTTGAATTAAACTGGTCAGCATCTTGAATTATTGTCCTTAGTTTATTGCAGCTGTTTATTAAACCAACCTTTCGCTTTACAACAATAGAATTTGCTGTTAAATGATTAATCAGCCAACTTACTTTGTAAACGTATTTTTATTATTACTGTTGTTATTAAAATATTGTATTTATACTGTTCGTGTGTGCAAGTTTAATCACCATCTGCTGATTGTAATTGAATCAAATGTTCTACCAAATCGAGTGAGATAATTATTAGTTGTGATGCCCATTGTGTTTTTATTGGAACTTTGCACTCAGCACGTGCACCGTAGAGAAACCTGAATCTGTTTTGTGTTCACTGTGTTTGTACATTATGTTTTTTTTTCATAATATAATTGTGAAAGTTAGTTATGAAGTTGAAATTGAACACTTGTAGAAAACAACTAAACACTATATTACATGTTTGCACAAAAACTGAAACCGTTTATTACACTACATAGTTATGTATAACATGACTGCTAAACTACACTGAGGACCAGAGTGTCCTGCACTGATCACGAAGAATTAGACAGTGGCTAGAAGTGAAATCTAGCCAGTTTATATAGGTAGAGAACTATGCAAAAACTTGGCTTCACATATCCCATTACAGTAAAAGTAGGGGAGATCCAGTGAGTTTGTATATTCACTGGACCGAGCTAAGTACTAAGGGTGAGTTTAACTAGTAAAATGTTAAAGTAACTAATCAATAGATGGCAGCACCTAAAATATACAGTTACAACTTTCACAATAATATATTGTATTGTATTGTATTGTATTATATTGTATCGTGTTATGTTACGTTACGTTACGTTACGTTATGGCATGGCATGGCAAGGCATGGTGTTGTGTTGTGTTGTGTTGTATGGTATGGTATGGTATGGTATGGTATGGTATGGTATGGCATGGCATGGCATGGCATGGCATGGCATCGCATCGCATTCGCATCGCATCGCATCGCATCGCATTGTATTTTATGCATCAATAAACTTATTATTAACTAGAGTCATTGGCTTCATTGGTAATAACTAGACGGAAAGAGTTCATTTTTATAACTGCATTGCTTGTTTTAATATCATATTTTGCACTTTCCAGGTTCTTTTAGCCCGGATGAAGAACGACTGTTTGAAGACAAACTAAAAATAGCAACAGAGAAACACAAGTACAGAAAGATGGTGATACCGGTAGACACAAATGACGAATTAATAGAAGTGAAATTTGGTGTCGGATTGATACAAATTATCAACTTTGTAAGTGAAATGCAACTATAAAGTCCAGTTCATTCTAACTATAAACTGACGATCTCTAGAAGTTTACATTGACCCACACGCAGTCCGCGCTGTCTGTGAAATCGCCTAATCAGTTTTAGAAAATATGATTATTGGGTTCAAAATATAATTCAGTGCTCTACTGAGTACATAAAAATTGTAGTTCGATGGTAGTAAACTGTCCATTCTCCAATTACTTACATGTTGAGTAATGAGTATTTCATTTTGCTCTTGTGTGGCATGAGCTTTTAGTGTAGAAAAAAATAATAATTCATTGACGAAAAGAGTGATAATAGTAGCTTACAAATCCTGCTTTGGCGGATACTTGAATAATGCAAAAATGAGGCCAATAATCCTTTTATTTATCCTGAACTAATTGTCCAACACAAATGCATATATTAAATATTCATTTTCAATGATTTTATAGATTTTGTTTCGTTTTTAGTGATTTTATGACACTGGCATACATTATATTCTAGTTAAATCAACTGTGAGATTAGTCAGGTAAATTCTTACAATCGTTTTCGTTTGATTGTGAGCTAAGTTGAGCGGATGACACACGTTCGACTATCGAATCACACAAATGTACACTCCCTCAAGAGAATTATGTGTCAGTGATTGTGGAAAAAATGCTGTATTGGCCATTCAAAAGCGTGAAAAGAGATTCGCAGAGTTTAAGGACCTTCCAATCGAGCAACCTAATTTGATCCAAGTGTCAGTACTAAAACTAACCAATGGTTCATTTTACCAGATTTTTGTTTTTTTCAGGATGAACAAAATCAAGTTCTCATCACTAACGTTTGGTTGAGGCATGTACGTTGAAATATTTATTTATTTATTTGCAAAAATTTTACTAGTCTTACTCCACATCAGTCTTACACCACTTTAAAAATGCAGGAACTGATAGTCTAGTATACGAACTAAATAGATATGTATAAAATAGTTTATTGTAATAAAACATACACAAATGTACAGTAATAAAATTACAATACATGTAAATAATTGTGTATGTTCAGTCTCTGGATTGATGTTTTACAATAGTGTCAGATTCTTAAAATTGAAATTTTCATTTGAAGGCAACACGCGTTTTCTGGCGTCTAATTGTCTTTTAGGGCTCTAAAAAGACTCGGTAACTTTTTGTTTTATAATATTAGTCGCACACGCCAAAAAAAATCTATGTCAGCAAACTGTCCGTTTTAAACCGTCTAAGACAAAATTTGCCCGCGCGCACCCGGCAACTTTTGTAGGAAGCAACATGTGTGATGGGCATTTGGTAATGCCAATAAACAATAGACACGTAACAAAACGATTGTTTTCTATTGGACTGATCTGGTTTTATCTGATGCGAATAAGCTTTTTCACAGTGCCAGCGATTGATGATGATCGTGAAAAGGTCAAAGTTTAAGTGTAGCAGACAAAGCATTTATGTACGCTTGACAACGCTATTGTAATAGTATCAGTTTTAACAGCTAGCTAAGACCTTGCCTAGTTCATTTTTCTTGTTTCCAAGCAAGATCCTGCTAAGCACAGTCTAATGAATAATTAAGTAAAGTCGTCGTAAAACAACTGAAGTTACTGAACTGATCCGATAGACGGCTTTGCTTTACCCACATGTCACGAGACAGTTGTAGTTAAGACGCGTTGCTGTGGTTCACTTAACCTTTGACCTACAGCAACTGCGCGTGCGCATAGCGAAACTGTGAAAAGGCTTATTGATGTAGGTCTACCACACACAGTAATAGGATGAGTAAGGAAAGACAAAAAATTTGTTGCACAAATTGTTGCAGACAGATTTTGCTTCGAGTGCGGGTGGTACTAGAACTGCTTTGCTTTGTCTGGGGATATGGGTGTGTAGACATGTGCGTTATGGTTAGTTATGTATTGTTTCCACCGTCTGCTTACATCTGTTGTCCATGGTCATTTACCTCAGGTGTGAAAAGGTAAGATAATCACAACTCATTCACGTAACTGCCTGATGTTGTGAAGTAGGTTGAATAGTAGATTGGTAGCCGAAATGTGAAATTGCCCAACTGCATTTCTCGGTGATGGTTCTTTTATTCTATTTTTTGCAAAAGTCTCAACTCAATTCTTAACTCTATTCAACGTATGTTATCTTGAATGTTATTGTTGTTGTTGTTGGTGATGTTATGAATGACCTTTTGAAAAAAAGCTTAAAGTGGCACTTCTGTAGTATCCGTAATGCGTATGCGTTATGAGGGTGCGAAATAAATGAAATCGGTTTATATTGTTTTCAATGCACACGACCTGTGTTATATTATTTTTTCTGCAGCCATTCCGCAGTTGGATAATACGTAACGCATACGCATTGCGGTGCTACATAAACGCCACTTAAAGCTCGTGAATTCGCAACAATAGCCATGAATCTTTACGCTAATTTATAAGAACGAATTATGCGTCAACTGACTTGATCGAATTTTCGATCCACTATTTGGAATTCAAGATGGCGACGAAAATATCATTTTCAGAAAAACCCCAAGGTTCCGTCAATTCGCACAAGATCGTCATCAAAAATTCTAAAAATGTTTTGGACGAATTCCACATCAACTGGCGGAGTCAGATTTTCGATCCGCCATTTTGTGTTCAAGATGGCGGCGATAGCATCATTTTCGAGAAAAACCGTAGACCCCACCAATTCGCAACTGATCGTTATAAAATTCTACATAAGTAGTAGTAGTAGTAGTAGTAGTAAAATCTTTATTTGCCATTTTAAAAACATTGACCATCATAATAAAACACAGACATTCATTCAGTCTTAGTTCATATAAAAAACATACACTGTTGTTGGCAAATGCGTCTGGTGCAAGGTAAACTATAAGTGCAACTAGAAATTCAAAAATAAAATATAAACTAGTTTAGTAAGGTCTAGGAAAAATGAAATGATGATTTGAGTGAGTAAGTCATCGTGTTCGTATGTCGGATATCCAAAACGAGTCATTAAATGTTTTTTAATTTAGACTTGAATATTGATAAAGAGCTGCTGTGTTTTAGTGATGTCGGTAATGAATTCCAAAGTTGTATTGCTTGCTTAGTAATGGAATTCTTTCCATATTGATTGTTCGTTCTAATGTTTCTTAAATTTAGTTTTCTGTTATTCATACTGGGGTTTTCAATAAGTGGGAGCTTATTGTTTTTGAAAGGAGAATTAAGATTGTTGATATATTTATAGAGAAACAGGAGAGTGATAATCTCCGTGGTATACTAGAATGATTTCTGCATTGATCGATTAACAGATTTTCGATTTGTCTTCGTAATTTCAAGATGGCGGTACTCATATCATTTGTAATCCACGACCTTGACTTCAGCGAGACTCTAGACCAGTAATTCGATTCGAACTTCATTATTGTTATAGTTGCCTCGTATTGTCTTATACAATTATTTGTATTCGAATCATAAAACCTATAAACAATAATAAGAATATTTTAAATCTGTTACAGTCTTGGGTAGTCCACAAGGATCTGCAGTGGGAGCCAGAAGATTATGGAAACATAACAATAATTCGTGTTCCAGCAGAATACGTTTGGTTACCAGACATAGTGCTATTAAACAAGTATGTCACACACATGGAATTTAGGACCTATGTTACACCACTTTAAACCTTAAATATTATTGATGACCAAATAGACCTTGGGCTAAATATAAAAAAAATAATTTATATTTGATTTTGTTAAAATTATTATTAGTTTTTTGCTTCTTGTTTGATGATGTCTTTGGTGGCACAGAATTATAAGATGTAGGATTATAAGAGTTACAGGATTATTGAGGATATTCAGGATTATTCAGGATATAGGTAGGATCCATATTTTTTTATTTTTAAATCAAGTGCTGGCTTTTCTAGTGCCATACTAAACTTTCAAGTGCAGGTGCTGCAGTTTTCTAGCTTTTGAGCCACATGTAGAGAAAAAGATAGATTTATCTATCAGAGAAACTTTCTCCCCTTATGGCTGGTGAATAGGTTTTTCAATTTAAAAAAACTATTACGTTTGAAATCGTTTGAAGCAACTATGTTGAATGCTTTTACTAATGCTAATAAAATATTGAGATAATTTATGAGCAGACGGTTTGGTCTAGTTTTAACGCGTCTGCTTTCCATCTTCGAGGTCGTGAATTCGATACAGTGGCCGATAACGTCACGCCAAAGACGTTAAAAATGGTACCTACTGTTGTCCTACCCAGCGCGTGGTATTTAGGGTAAAAGTAGGGGTACTAATAGTCTCTGTTATGTAGTTATAGATTGTTATTTACAGTCGGCGATAATTCTTTTAGTTTACAAATACGAATAAGCCAAACAGTAATTTGCGGGAACAGTTCAGTCAGCACTGGTCTTACAGAAGGCATCAAGCATACTAGTTCGAGCCACATTAATTTAATAAGCGAATTGTTTTTAGGTTCCATTAGTTATCAGCCCGGTCCCAAAAGCGAAACGATTTAGAAAAAACAATTCAGTTTTTATAGTTACTTTTTAGGAAGATTTAACTGATTTCCTAAGAGTAGACATAAAACCACATGTAAAACGGATATATAACATAATTACAGTAAGAATTACATGTACTAAGATGATAAAAATACGAAATTTGTCCTAGTAATACTAAAAAATGTAGGACACCCTCTCGCACATATATTTTCCTTTTTATGATCTTGACAGTTTTCTAATACCATTTATTAATGTTTTAGTGCTAACGGTGGCTACGAGGTGACGGAGAAAGTCCGAGTGTTAATGTGGAACACGGGATGGACAGAATGGATACCACCTGCCATATTTCAGACATCTTGCAAAATAGATGTGACATATTTTCCCTACGATCAGCAGAAATGTGACATGCAATTTGGGTCCTGGACATTCAACGGCGATCAACTTAAGTTGGGCTTCTACGCGAATAAACCCATGGTCTCTCTGGACGATTATGTGAAAAGTGCCATCTGGGATCTTTACGAAGCACCAGCCTATGTGTACGTTGATGAAACTGTGTCGCCATCTAGGACTGTTATCGTTTTTCAGATCTACATGAAGCGCAAAACGTTGTTTTACACTGTGAATTTGGTATTACCCTGTGTACTTTTGTCTTTCTTGAGCATAGTTGTATTTTACTTGCCATCAGATTCACAAGAGAAAGTGACTCTTTCCATATCACTTCTAGTCGCATTAGTCGTGTTCTTGTTATTGATATTCAAGCTTCTACCACCAACGTCAGACTGCATACCATTGCTGGCCAAATATCTCCTGTTCACCTTCCTCATGAACGTCTCGACGCTGGTCACTACTGTCGCCGTCATCAATTGGAACTTTCGCAGTCCAACAACCCACGCGAAGAGACCTTGGTTGTGGCAAGTTTTTATTGTGTTCTTGCCGAAATTTCTCTGCATCAAACGACCGAAGACGGAAGCGAACACCAGCCGGCCGTCTTCGGTGTTCATGAGTATAAAGAACAAGGTGAACTTTATGGAGTTCAATAGTCTACACCATCCGAACTGTAAGCAAAGTCGGAGATGCTCGTTGGAAGATGAGGCAGAATCGAAAGAGGACTATTCGTTTCTAATGACATTGCATCCTGATGCACAGAAAATAATTGATGAGATCGAGATGATTGCCGAAAATATTCGAACAGAAGACGCCATTGATCAGGTAAATTTATGTTGAGCTTTTCGAAACTTCAGTAAAACTTCACATAGAATTTTTAAAGCGTTGAATACGTAATTTATATGAGACTGACACTATTCTGCATGCTTTTTGTTTACTTGTTTGTCTGTTTTCCTCTGTTTGTTTTTGTTTGTTTGTTTATTTGTTTGAATGTTTGTTTTGTTTGATTGTCTGTGTGCGTGTGAGTGTGTGTGTGTGTGTGCGTGCGTGCATGCTCGTGTGCTTATGCGCGTGCGTGTTTGTTTGTATGTTTGTTTTGTTTGATTGTCTGTGTGCGTGTGAGTGTGTGTGCGTGCGTGCGTGCTCGCGTGTGTGTGTATGCGTGCGTGCATGCTCGTGTGCTTATGCGCGTGCGTGTTTGTTTGTATGTTTGTTTTGTTTGATCGTTTGTGTGCGTGTGAGTGTGTGTGTGCGCGCTCGCGTGTGTGTGTATGCGTGCGTGCATGCTCGTGTGCTTATGCGCGTGCGTGTTTGTTTATATGTTTGTTTTGTTTGATTGTTTGTGTGTGTGTGTGTGTGTGTTTGTATGTCTGTCTTCTTTCGTTCTGATAGTACAGTTCTGTACGTATTTTCGTAAGTGAAAATTACCAACATACAACTAAGCTCTTGTTTGATGGCAGTTTCAATTTTAGGCCTCAGCGACATGTTTCAGATAACAGAAATTTTGCCATATTTTTCAACGACTTCTTTGTTTCTTTTCGCTACAGGTTGAGGAAGATTGGACGTACATATCTCTGGTTATAGATCGTCTTCTATTGTATTTATTCTTGGCCATTACCGTGTGTGGCAGCGTCTACCTTATTTTTAACGCACCCGGGGTTTTCGATTTTATGGATCAGGATAAAATTTTAGCGGAACTCCAAGAAGAGAGCAATCGAAATTTTTCCGAGTTTGATTTGCTTGATCATTTTATCATACGAAAGCCTTAAGATAGAAAATTAAGCCATTCTGACAAACGAGCTGTTTTTAGTGTCGAACACGAGGCCAGGGTTTCTCGGAAAGTTCGGACACGACGAAGCCGGCTACTGTGTTTGTGTGAGTCCTACTGAGTACAGCGATTGAACCTACTTGTATTGAATTACAAAATGAGAGGTTTTCTCTGATTTTAAAGCACAGCGTACGAGACTACGAGCTATTCTCGTGGCGCTACCTAGCACTTACTAAAAAGCGCCCTCTCTTGATCGCTCCCCAAAACTTTTTATTAGCCTCAATTCTAATAGCTGTCCCAGTGAAAACTGTTCTTAGAAACTTGGATTGATGCGAATACGAATAACACGTGCAACGTCTCAGATTGCATCTCTGTGTTCTGGTGGCCACTCGATTTGCAATAAGCCTTTTCACAGTTCCAGCGATTGATGATGATCGTAATAAGGTTAAACTTCAAATATACCAGACAACGCATTTGTGTACATTTGACAACGCATCGCAGCCCAAGTTATTGTAATAGTTACAGTTTTAACAGCTAGCTAGAACCTTACCTAGTTCAGTTTTTCTTGTTCCCAAGCAAGATCCTGCTAGTAAATCACTTTGCGGACAGACCTATGCATACTTGAGAATGGTCGATGTAAAACAACTGAAGTTACTGAACTGATTCGGCAGACGGCTCTGCTTTAGCCACATGTCACGTGACGGTTGTAGTTAAAACGCGTTGCTGTGGTACATATATCCTTTGACCTACAGCATGCGCACAACGAAGCTCTGAAAAACTTATTAAACAGCATCTTCATTCTCACCCTGACATCGCTAGCTTTTCGTGGTCCAACTTTAAAGACACCATCTTTAGTACTCAACATCCACATACTTTTACCCTTTCAGCGAATTGGATAATTATTAACGAAAAAGGTTGGCTTCTCGTCTACATAGCTACTAAAGCTGAGAACTCCTTTGCATTACAGTAAATTTATCAAAAATATGTTTATTCTTCACATTTTTTTTTACTTTTTCATGGGAAAACAATGTTCCTAATGCAAGGGAAAAAGTAGCCATGTACTTGAAATACTTTGAACTTATTGATGTATGACAGAAAATATAAGTGATGATTACAAATTTTTGTTTAATAAAGAATAAATAATGTTATTTATATGCAAACCTTTTATTGTTTCTAGTGTTACAATTTTGATTTCGATAGTAAAAAAGCTAAAAAACAAGTTAAGGCTCAAAAAATGCTTTATGTCCTGTTTTGTTGTGTCCAGCACAGTGTCACATCATCATCATCATCATCATCATCATCATCATCATCATCATCATCATCATCATCATCATCATCATCATCATCATCATCATCATCATCATCATCATCATCATCATCATCATCATCAACATCATCATCATCGCAACTACCACCAGGATATCCTGTTGACAGGATAATCAAACAAAGTTACAGAATAGGTGAACGAACGGCATAATGGTGTAAATTTCTAGTCAAAATTCAACGTTCGGTGTTGCACATGTACACTTAAGCAGAGGCCAATGTGTAGCTTTAAACCCATAGCCTAGTACAGAACTGTCGATTTCTTAAAATTACGACACTGTTTTACTTTACTGTTACCACTTAATCTTAGAAAAATGTAACAAAGAAATATGCAAAGAGCTGCCTATAATGCATAAATTTAAAATAAATTATCTCTGAATAGACATTTTCAGGCGTGGTGGTTGACGCCACTTACTTGACAGTCGTGACGTAACTGTGAGGCTTTGTGACTTTTCCTAAGCGCGTCGTGGTTTCCGTAAGCGTGCACTGCTTAAACTAATTCAAACTTCTGCAGGTTACCTAATGTTGACGTAAAAATATTACAAAAGTAGTCATCTATTTTTTTGTAAAAAATTATCATACTTTTAGTGAAGATTGACATTTCGCTACTTTTCTTCAGAACGAATGACTTCATTGGAAGAAGAATGGGCATTGAAAATGGGAGCGCCCAAGCATGAAGTGATCGCGACTTTAAAGGGATTTTACTGGTTACAGGCGGCGCTTATTGCAGTTTTATTACTAGTCCTTCTTATTCAATAAATCTACTAAATATTTCGCGAACACTGAAATAAGCTTAACCTCTTAGAAGAGTTGGCCTTTCCTTTAACGCAAAATGCTGCAGTGTTTTGTACGCATTTGCTTAATTAGGTTTTTAATTTTTACCATCACATATGTGTCGTTAGTAGTAGGTTTCCAGCAATACCTTTTTCACTATTGCTTGCAACACGTGAAATAAATAAGTAACAAAATAAGTGGATGAACATACCGGAAACCCTTACGGAAGTCATGCTTCACACAGCAACCACACTTTAAACGTTCGTATCAAACAAATAACAGCAAATCATCTAATTTGACATAGTTAATTGTTCACGGCGAGATTACTGCAAACATTACGTGAACTCAGTTAATTAATAATTACTTAATAAGCATACCTGTAACACTTCCGGATATCATGCTTCATGCAGCCACAAATCTACGAAATGTTCACACCAATCTAGATCAAAGTATATCAACCAAATGGGGCATCCATTAACTGACATATGTAATTGTTTATTGCTAGACTATTACATACGTTACGGGAAATATATATATATTTAAATATATATGTGTGTATCTATATCTATATAGCAAGTAAGTAAGTAAGTATATACGCAAATTATTATTACGCAAAGGTTAATGGAACACACATTATATATATATATATATATACATAAGATTTACATAAAAATAATTTACCTACATAATAAAATATAAGGATTAGTTGTAATTAAAAAAAAATGGTTATTAGTAAATATGTCTGAATTATAAATAATAGTTTGTATCGAATAGAACTTGACTCTATATGTTATGCAATTTACACAGTATAAAAACATCAGATTTTAAAATTTCAATACAAACACACACACACATATATATATATACGGTAAGTATGGTATGGTAATATATATGGTAACAGATCTATAAAATGCTCGTACCCATCATGATATCAAATTGTTTACATACCCCGATCTACTGCAGTGGTTTATTTTTCGAAAATGGCTCAACATATTTGCTTTTCCTTGCTTATGCGCAACCATAAGAACATGGCTACAAAAATTACTTACCTACACAGTGAACAAAATTTTAAACTTTTTTACTGCATTGTAATATGTAATGAATTAAAGTAAATGGACCTATTATAATTAAATAGTGAAAAAATTACTATTTTAATCAAATATTTGGTCGACCTTCTCCTTGTATTCATTAAAAGCTTTACATTTCCGATCGCTCAGTTGATTCTCTATATATCGCTTTTTTAACCAAAATGCTACTATCTAGGATGAGTTTAATAATATTAATGTAACGTGCTTCCTTGTATATTATTTGATTATAAGAATTTTCTTAAGTCAGCAATAAATAATAAAATAAATTTTATTATAATTTGATCTTGAAAAGCTTAGAAACTTCCAAATATTTTTATTTATCTTCTGAAGTGTCAATATTAAGTAATATAGTATATAGACCTACTTATTTATTTGCATATGTTTATGTTCTAGTGCGTTTTTGTTATCATATATAAATGTTGCACTAAAATAAGATTATGAACTCAAGCTCTTACGTACTCCAGCTGTGTGTCACGTGACTTGTAATAATATACGAAGTAGCAAAGGCCCCCGCAAAAATAGGGGTGGCTGAAACGATAACTTACGTCCATTCGTCACCTCTTCACCTTAACATAGTAATGAAATTAATATTTCATAATATTAAGTTTCATTTAATAAAATGTAACTACTTTTTGTAGTATTATCGTTTAATCTGCAAATTAAGAGAAGCATACAAAAAGTTTGAGCAAAATAAGTCGAAACAAAAATACGGCATAGCACAAGACACTCAAGCGCAAAATATACCTAAATAGTAAATTTGCAGCCTAAAGTTTTATAGTACGTTTTCTGATGCGTGAACAATTTTCTTAATTATTTACATCATAGCAGCGTATAGTTGGCTGACATGTAGCACTAAGACAAGAAAAAATACAGATATTTGGCAATAACAAAAATTAGCGCCTCAGTTCACATATTAAGCCTTGCCACGAATAGTGCTACGCTCACACCTTTTACCTGCCTTAAACTACTGCCACCTGGTGTTTGAAATTCAGGAAAAATTCTCACAATGAATATATTTTGTTTCAATTGTTTTTGGCATTGTACTAATATCTTTTTACCAATAGGTGAAAAATAAACGCATTTAATGTTACTGTATATTATACTATTATATTAAATGTATGAGTGCTCGCTGGGAATCTCGATGAAAATTGGCGTATATTATTTGCAACGTACGTCCCCAGTTCAAAGGATTGTATGCTCGAGAGTTACCTACCATCCTCTTCAGTCACAACGATTCCATCTACATCTAGCTGCCGTCAGCCATATTGTCCCCATCACGATGAAAAAGGACGTATATTATTTGGAACGTGATTGGCACGTACCTCCCAATTTCAAAGGTTTGCATGCTCGACAGTTAGCTACCATCCTCTTCAGTCACAACGATAACAGACATTGCAGAGACCCGACGTGTACAAAATATTATGACGCAAACTTCAAGATCTGGCCATTTTTTTCTTTTCTTTTTTTCTAAAATGTCCACTTTTTTCTTCAACGTTTATGGGTTCAAGTAAGGTTTTGTTTTACATGTTGCAAACTGTAGTTCACTGAAAACCCACTTGTCACCCGATACATCAAACAGACCTCGTTTTTTCCTAAACCTGTTTGTTATCTTTAAAGTGGGTTAAGTTAATCTGTTGGTTCTGTTCAAATAAACACAATGTCTGCCAATACAATTAATGAGTGTCTTAGGGATAAGTCTTGGAAATGATTTTAAAAAACTGTTTAAGAATTTATAAGTCAGAGCGAGGAAGAAATTCCGGAGTTCATAAACACGCGGTAAGGACGTCTGCAAACAGTGTTCTATCACGTTTTGCTCGCCCCTGAGCACGTTCTGGAAGAGATTAGAATGCGAACACTAAACAAGTTTGGGTTATGTTGTGTTACTTGAGTAGTAGAGGCCATAGTTCTTGCCTTCGCGGCGGCATAATGCACTGAAGCCATTAGTAATGAAGAACTTGAAGCTTTCGGCGGTTTCGCTTTACCAAAATATTCTAGAATAAAAAGATGAATTGGGAAAAGCTATGTGACCAGCACTCTGCTTTCACGCTGACCTGTGGTCAAGTGGACATGGATGCTATTTGATACTGCAAACTGATGGCGAAGGCACAGATATGTTTTCTATTCTGCAGTCTAATTGGAACTGGTACGTACGAATAAACGAGTGAATAACTAATATTTGCTTTTCTTATTAAACAGAAGTTCATCTCTCATTAATAAGAGATACAATTTCTTGTTCGGAAGCGCAAGTATCGTTAAACAGACCATCTCATTTGCTGCGTTTGCTCTTAAAAAGATGCAGATTTTCTTGACGTAATGTCTCCTTGGCGAAGTTATAACTACAAGAGGTTTCTTTGAATAGGACCAACAGATTAATTTAATGGAACAAAGGATGGGTTTATTTGTTTTTCTAAATAATTCAGTCTATTTAAGTGAAAGATCTGCATGTTTATATTCAGAAACTTTGTTCCTAGAGCAGAGTATTACAACCTTGGTGCCATCTCTCAAATGAACTGCACTTGCATGCATATACAATAATTATTTGCTTTCTCGGAACGATCTGATTAGATCTGAAGGAATGATTAGATCTGATGCCATAGGTGCCACTGGAACTCGAAGGTAAAAAAATTATGATAAGAGAATTCCAAAGATACAGCAACACACAGGAAAAGCACGGGTTTCCTGGGCTAATCCATGTGCACATGGGGGGACAAGCAAAGCGGGACATATTCTTAAAAAATGAAGCGAAACCGCGTCAAAGTTATGTCCCCTTACCATTGCTTGTGATACTTAAGAAAACTGAGACGGTTTACATGAAAACGTTTATAGGCAATCACCATTGGCATACGAATATCCAGTAAATTTGGTTTTAAAATGCACTCATTGCAAGAATTGAACCTACGCCTGCTATAATTTTACAGCCTCTAATTCGCCAAACAATTTTCGGTGTACCCAGTCGGCACATACCAGCTGATAAATTGACGCTAACTGTAAAGGAAAAAAAGTTGATTTCGTGGTATTTCCGGTGTCGAGCATTCTGACATCTTGTGTTTCATTAACTCTTACGTCAGATTGTTTATTTATATTAACTTTTATTACAGTGTGCATACCAAAGAGTAAATGAATATGGCGACGATGTCACTCTGCTCAAGGCATCTTCGAATATTTATCAATATTTTTTCCATCACAAATAAAAATAACAAATGGCCCCAGGGCTGTTTTCACAAAGTCGTTACTACGTTAGCGATGCCATTATCATATTCATTGAACTATTTAAGCAAAACAGGAAGATTTTTCATATCTCATCCCATTTTGAAGAACGGTAAAAAGTATACACTTTAATACATATTATAATGCAAAAGCATTTCTGATAATTAAATAATCGGTTAAAAACTTAATTATTATCAAATTAACACAAACACAATTTTCAACAGCACAAACATTCCATGAGCGTGTTGCACGTGTTTGCAAACGCGAAAATTGAAGTACAGTGCTACTGCAAGAGATGCAGTGTGTTGTACTAAAACTAGGCAAGTTTAAAAAAAATCAATTTTCAAATTTATGAAAATGAGGCATGAGCTGTAGAACGTTTGTAGTTCCTCACAAAATAACACATCCGAAATGCAGACGCTAGTGCCCGTCTAACTAGCGAATGGCGAAATGCATATAACAGAGAAGAACTAGCCACGGGAACAAGAATTTGTGTGGTATTCACGTAAGTCATTCTTTAAAAAATTATACGTTTCCTTTCAATATTGTAAAAGGCTGATTGTTTTGACCTGCAGTTTAGGATTGAGTCTGATTTTTCCTTTAATAAGATGTCATCAGTGGCGACTTTGTGAGACCAGCCCTGGCTTCGCTTTGGACTCCATAAATTTATATATACGAATTGTACGCTGCTGAGCCACGGGCACGTTCGGTGGCGTTCTTCTGCCATAATTGTTTATTTACTTTGAAACATCACACCAAGTTGAAGCAGCTATCAAACAGCCTATCTTGAAATTCATGAGGTTTCAATCACTAATGTTTAGAAAAGCCCACAGTGTAAATGTAGGCGTGTTTACCGGGCGAAAGTTTATGTATAAAAAACACACAAGAAATATCTACTGTAACACTTCTAAAATTTCTTCCAGCTTCAAAAACAAGGGCTCCAAAATAGCACCATATGTTTTCTCAGAAGCCCAGATTGTACTGATAATGAAGCCAGCGAATAGAAATTCGAAGTTACAAAATCAATAAATTTCATTATTACATATCAAAGACAAACTTTCTGTTAACCAAACAATTTTGTAGATATTTTGTAGTTTAGCAAGAAAAATTTGGTTGAGATTTTTTCTGCCAACAAAACATTTTACGGTTCATCAAAAACTATTAGTGACATGCTAACAGCATTTAATACGACATATAATGTTTTTATTATTATTGCCAAGCAAGAATTGTCTTGTCTTTAAAAAATTAGAATATATTCGTCCTTTTGTCTAACCCTCAGATGACTTGTATCTAATAATAATAATAAAAACTTCTTTATTGCTATAAGAATTACACATCATTGAACGGTAAACCACACATTCAAAAACAGATATTATATCCAGTGTTTCCACTGTTGTGAACAATAGTGTTATACGATAAAATAAATTTACAATTAAAAACACATGTGAGGCTGTAATTAATTACACAAGTACATAAATATAAAGCCTCGCATTCCATTTCGCTTTACACTAAAATATTTAAAAAATAGTTTTTTTTGTAAAATATTAAACGTATGAAATTGAAATTGGGTGCTTTATTGATGATTTTTTGTTTGGGTGACTTGAGTTTTTTGTGTCCAGTGGGTTTTAATTTGCTGATATGATGTAAATACCGGACAGGTTTTAGTCTGCCATTGACCACAGACTACTCTAAAGTAAAGAATCGCTCAGTCCAGATTTCTTTTATTCGTAATTGATCCCGTGATCAAGCAGCAGGGTGTTTGAAGCTCGCACTGCTATATGGTACTCAAACAGTATTTGGTTACTGGAACTCCATCAGGTCTAAAAGTGTTTTTTTTCTGTGGAAACATCAAAGATGAAACCAAAGTAGCATTCCTGCGCTCATTTCAGTTGAACTTTAATTAACCTTCAAAGTTTATCTGTAACGCGTAAAGGAATCATCATCCTTCATATTTGCATAACTATGTACCTATGTAGAAACTAATAGAAGTTTAGTTAGAAAAAACTAGTAGAAAAGTAAATGTGATCTTTTAAGGCGGATGTAACTATTAACTTAATGATCGGTGCTGGACAAAAATTCTTTTATAAATTATTTATAATTCTTTATAAATTATTTATAATTCTTTATAAATTATTTATAATTCTTAATAAAACATAACAAACCGACACAAAACACTACAAAAAAATAAAAAGAATAATAAAAATGTGAAGCTTCGAAGCAACAAATGCGAATAAACGCAAAAATCGCTAAAACTAATAATGTGCATTAAAGAATTTTTATGAGTTTTGATATAACAACACACACACAACACCAAAAATTTTGGTATAATTACAGTTTTTGCAGCTACTGCCGAGGAACTACTTGTTAAGAAGGAGTTTTGGTATATTTACAGTTTATGCATCTACTGACGACGAACTACTTGTTCAGAAGGAGTTTTGATACATTTACAGTTTTTGCATCTACTGACGACGAACTACTTGTTCAGAAGGAGTTTTGATATATTTACAGTTTTTGCATCTACTGCCGAGGAACTACTTGTTCAGAAGTTGTTCAACGGTTACAACAAATTAGTGAGGCCAGTACGAAACGAGTCTGAGATCATTGATGTGGACTTCGGTTTGGCGTTGATACAAATCATTAACGTGGTAAGCTTGAACAATAAAAATTACTGTTCATGTGACTGGTCACGTGACATGCAGCACAAATTGACGCAGGAGTTAACAACTAACAACACCTACAATGACTGGCGCAAGATCAAAATTACCATCATTAACTGTTAAGCTACGACTCCATGTGCGCGTAATGCGTGATGCGTATTCGAACGATAGCCATCACGTTTGAGTGAATACATATCACGCATCACGCATTTCGGATTACGCTTCACGTACACATGGAAACACTTCCACGTGTTTAAACATCAACTGTTGTGTACGCATTACGCATTACGGATCACGCATCACGCATTACGCGCAAATAGAGTCATACTCTAATGCAATGTTTTAAACCTTCAAACCACCAAAGTGCCAACAAAGTGTTATTTAAAAGAATAAGCTCCTATTTCTCAGACACCTCATATTTAATAATAGCTTAATGAGGAATGCTATCACGCTGCATCATTGGGGAGTATTTGTAACAGTGCTTAGGCGAACAGAACTACTTAGTAATAGCTCGAATAAACAACCACATTACTACTAGTTACTCCATGTGTGCAATAATACTCTGGGGACTAATAATGTCACTATAATTATGTGCTTTGTGATCTAAGAATATAAACCTTTTCACAGTTCCAGCGATTGATGATGATGGTCGTGAAAAGATCAAAGGTTAAATGTACCAGACAACGCGTTTCCGTACACTTGACAACGCCTCGCAGCCCAAGCCGTTGCAATAGTAACAGTTTTAACAACTAGCTTGTACCTTACCTAGTTCATTTTTCTTGTTCCCAAGAAAGATCCTGCTAGTAAATCCTTCTAATCGCAGACTAATGCATAATTAAGTAACGTCCACGTAAAACAACTGAAGTTACTGAACTGATGCGCCAGATAGTTTTGCTTTACCCACATGTCTCGCGAAGGTTGTAGCTAAGACGCATTGCTATGGTACACTTAAACTTTGATCTACGGCAACTGCGTGTGCGCACAACGAAACTGTGAAAATGCTCGTTGGGGCAACTAAGTCAACCGAAAAGAAGCCATCGAATTACGAGGAATAAAGATACGTTTTTCGTCTTTTTGTACAACATTTTCGATGCATTACACTTTGTTAATATAATTTACAAATTTAAATGGTCTTATTTTTAGGATGAGAAGAACCAGATACTAAAGTCAAATGTCTGGGAGCGATACGTAAGTGCAAGTTTACAAAAATGTCTGATCGATAGGTGGCAAATTTGACTTATTTATTTTTTAAATTTGGTTCCTCTCGCTGTAATTGTTAAATCTGTGACCCATTCTGTGCGTTGCGCGTTAAACCCTTGCAAAAATGGCACCGGAAAAAATGGCACGGTAAAAATGGCACAGGAAAAAAAGACACAGAAAAAATGGCACAAATAAAAAAGTAGGTAAAAATGGCACAGGAAAAAATACCACAAGTGGAAAAGTAAGTATGAATGGCATAGAAAAAATGGCACAAATGGAAAAGTAGGTAAAAATGGCACATGTAATATACTGATGCAATTGATTTCTATAATAAAACTAGAATGCGCTCAGCAGGAAGTAGATCTTTGCCAATGTCGAATAATCCTAAACTTATTTGTCTGATTCTTAAAAATTAAAAAAATTAACACAAAGATAAACAAGCAAACACCCAAAAATATACCTGCATTGGTTTATATAGACTTGCATTGCTTTATATAGACTAACAAAGGTCTTCATTAAGAAGATTTATAATCAATAATGCACAAATGTTCCTCATAGTGTTTATCTGCCTTTTTTAACCAGTAATTTTGACGATGGTAATAGTAGGTAATATATACCTATATATATATATATATATATATATATATATATATATATATATATATATATATATATATACCTATACATATATATATGACACGTATGACAAATATATGCAAATATATATATATTATATAATTAAATATATATATTTAAATGCCAAGTTACCTTATAAGACTATACACATTAATAAGCAACGGTTATTGACAGATTAACAGCTATATAAGCGAGAATTTCTGGAAATGAACATGGAACTAACTCGTTGTTTGTACAAATAGAGTCTGGAGATAACAAAAAAGTACTAAATGTGTCTCTGAGACCTCCACGAAGTGCTTCACGAATGCTTTTTTGTACATGGTGTTCGGTCAAGTCTTGTATAAAAAAAACCGGCGAAAAGATTTCCATTTTTGCAGTCAATATCAGCCTTCTCCACAAAGTTTCATGGAAGTCTATTAGGTAGTTGCCTAATAGGCTTACCATCATAACAGACAAAAACAACCAAATAAACAGAAAAACAAACAAACAAACTGTGTTGAAGCGTAACTTCCTTGGCAGACGTAAAAATAACTAAAATAATTATCCCTCGCGTAAACCCAAGCCCTAAACTCCATTTTTTTCCTGTGCCATTTTTACTTACTTTTCCATTTATGCCATTTTATGCTGTACCATTTTTACCGTATCATTTTCTCCTGTGCCATTTTTTCCTATGCCATTTTTTTCCTGTACCATTTTTTCTTGTGCCATTTTTCCTATGCCATTTTTTCCTATGCCATTTTTTCCTATGCCATTTTTCCTATGCCATTTTTCCTGTGCCATTTTTACATACTTTTCCATTTGTGACACTTTTTCCTGTACCATTTTTACCGTGCCATTTTCCTATGCCATTTTCTCCTGTGTCACCTCCTGCGCCAAACTCAAGATGGCACCTTGCTGTGGAAGGCATAAGGTACGTCCCATGAAAACCTCCGTCCATGACGTTATTCTATAGATGCTACACCTGCTTCTTCCGCATAACATCTATAACGTTGAGTATTTGCAAAATTTAGTTTTTAAAGTAAATGTAGTTACTTTTGAATTGTCATTTATTACATACACAAGTATTTGCTAATGTCTTTATATTGTTATAGCTATATATGTATATCGTTAAAATAAATATGTATATATTTACGTTATATCACCTACTACAAACCCAGACATGAGGATAATAAACATCGCTTGACAAATGTATAATAAATCAGCATTATTCTTACAAGCTGCTATGCAAGGACAACAATTCATCAAATTATACATAAACTGAACTATGCAAGAAAAGGTGTTTTGAAATAGTATCGTATACCCTGGACACTCTCATCTGATCTGCTTCATTTTGTTACAGTTGTGGCATGATTACCAGTTGACATGGAATCCAGATGAAAATGATGGAATTACCATTATACGAGTAGCATCAGAAAAAGTTTGGACGCCTGACATAGTTCTTTTTAACAAGTAAGAACACTAACTATAGCTTATTATTAAAGGGAGACAGGACGGGATAATTTTTCATATACTACCTCATTTTCAAGTTCGATAAAAAGTGTACATTTTAACAAAATTAATACTGCAAAAAGCGTTTCTGATAACTAAATAGTAGATTAAAAATTTAATTAACTGCGGGCGAGCCCAACCTTTGATGACATCACAAACTAACATAATGTTCAACAGCAAAAATATTCCACGGGCGTGTTGCACGTGTTTGCGAAAACGAAAACTGAAGTTGTACAGTAAGATATTCAGTGTGTGCTACTAAAGCTAGGCAAGTTTTAAGATAAAAATTCAAATTTAAAAACTGTGCCCACGCACGAGCTGTCGAACGTGTGTAGTTCTTCACAAACTAGCACATCTGAACTGAGAGGTACAGTTCTTGTTTTTTGTGCAACGCTTTCCGCAGGCTTTAAGGCCTGTCTAACTAGCGAATGGCAAAATGCATGTAACAGCAACGAACTAGTGGCGCGAACGTGAGAATGTGTTTGTGTGGTGATAATTCTTTCACGTAAGTCACTTTTTAAAAAAAATTGTTTCCTTTCAATATTTTAAAGAGTAAATTGTTTTGACATACAGTTTAAGATTGGGTTCCGGTTTTGCTTTAAATTTTACCCTAACGTGAATAATTTGAGCAGGTTTTCTTACTTGGCAACGGTCGGGTTTTTGGAAGCAGCAGACTTTTCTAATATCACTCGATAAACCGTGTGAGTAATTATTCAACTTAAACCATGTACCACCATCGATTACCTTTCACAGAATCACGCCCTGTAATGGTTATGCAAACCGTAATGAACAATAATCTTTATTGAAATGCTGTCAGAAGGTAAAAATTGTTAATATTCAATCCAACATCACAACTACTTGATTTTTGGCATATGAAACTAGGTAAAACGCTTTAAGTAAATTATTTGTTAGCCTGCTGCAATATTAGAGGTCATGTCATTTCAATTAAAATAGCTTGGGCTGTAGGGATGAGTAACACTTGCAGTGATCTTAAATTAAACTCACAAAACCTCAAAAATCACCTCTCCATTGCTGAGCATAGATGCAGCAGCAAAGATATTCCTTCCGTTAACAGAGAAAAACGTAATGGTCTTTATAGTATCAAATATTATAATATTTATTCAGTAGGCTTCGCCCTAGCGGGCATCATCAGCTGAGTAGAAAATACTGGTAGGTTGAGAGTGGTAAATGTCTCTCTCAGGCTACCAGCATTTCTATTCAGTTGGGCATTTCCATAAAGGCCCAGGAGAGCTCTCTCGAAATTGCTTTCAGTGTAACTACTTTCAACATAACAAATTTTGTGCTTATATATGCATGAAAGAAATGATGTCTTTGTCTGAGCAATCTGTATAACCTGGACGCCAAGATATGCAAACTGCCAATCATTATGCACAACAGAGTAAGGGAACCGTAAAAAACATTTGACTTCTCGACCTGGGTGTTCAAAGCCTAGAAAATCATTTTCCTTTTCTCCTTCACTCGTTCATTCACGACTGACACTCTTTTGTTAGAACTACAAACATTTCTAACACATTAAACTAGAAGCCCATCAGCAGATGAGCCAGGGAAATGCATTCTACCTCGAAAGAAGCGTCACAGACTAGACGCTAGTACGTCCACATTAATAAGTTTTCCACATCTGACAAGGGTGAAGTCTTTGTGTTCTATATATTTTTGTGTTTTTTTGCCACAGACAGATACTATACACAACACTACTACTAATATTAATACTACAGGTAATAACCAACTTCTTTTTCTCTTTTTCTAGTGCTGACGGAAATTATGAAGTCGATTTCAAATGCAACGTGGTCGTCTCGTACGATGGAATGGTCCTCTGGGTGCCTCCTGCGATCTTCGAAAGTTCCTGTGCTATTGATGTCACGTACTTTCCTTTTGACGAGCAAAGATGTGAACTAAGATTCGGTTCTTGGACCTTTGGTGCAGACAAATTGCATCTGGGACATTATGACAAAAGAAAGCACATCGATTTAACCGATTATGTAAAGAGTGGCACGTGGGACATCATTGGCGTCCCAGCAGTTTCTCCAAATTACAGCGTGAAGGCGTCAGCCGATGATGCTAATTCTGCTAACATTGTCTTTTGGGTAAAAATACGTCGAAAAACTCTTTTCTACGCTGTAAACTTGGTGATACCATGTGTTCTTTTAACTTTTCTCAGTTTGCTCGTATTTTACTTGCCGGTTGACTGTGGTGAGAAAATGACTTTGGCCCTGTCTTTGCTTCTCGCATTGGTCGTATTCTTAAATCTGGTTTCCATCATATTACCTCCGTCATCGATGGTGATACCGCTCGTGGCAAAATACTTGCTGTTCACTTTTATAATGAACGTCATAACAATTCTGGTAACGGTTGTGGTGATTAACTGGAACTTTAGACAACCGACGACGCACACAATGTCTCCTTGGATCAGAACTCTTTTTCTTGGCTTCCTGCCAAAACTATTCTGCCTCTCGCGACCTCAACACGAACAAGATCCATTGTTACTTCTCCTGAGTAGCACAGACGCCAACAAGCTAAACATTGATATACTAACAGGCGATCTGAGTATTAATGAGTTGCATCACCCCTCCTGTAGTCACCTTAAACCAGAACATGATATTATTATCGAGAAAGACGATAGCGAAGGCGTGATTTCAAACGCGGAGGCTGACCGAACGGCATCTGCCATCGACTTCATTATCGAGCATTTACGCATGGAAGATGAGATACAAAAGGTAAAGTAAACTAGAAGCCGTACGTGACTACTGAATCACTACAGTCATCAGCTAGGCATAATTTGGGCAAAAGACAAATGTCGAGAGTTTAAAGAACAAAGAAATATAATATAATAGAAATAGCTACAATTGACCTTTCAAAATGACTTGTGGTAGGCTACGTTTCACAAAAATTGACTTTTACAGTTCAAAAAAGGCTAATTCTGAAATTAATTTCTCTAAAATTTTCAGCACTTAATTTCATCCTTTTTCTATTTATTAATTTACTGTATTGCCGCAGTTCTGGTAAAGACTGACTGCCACGATGTAGTGAACCAACAGCCACTAAGCATTGGAATGTCGCGAATACCGTAATCAGTAAATTTGCTTCATATTAAAAAGATAATATGAAGCAAAAGTTCAGAAATTTTGCCACCGTGAAAGTAAACATGTTTCTTTGACAATTCAGTAATAAGTATTCTGATGCATAGAATGCTCACATTAACCACCAGGCATATTAATGGAACTTTAGACCACGTAAACGAGATCAGGTTAGTAACTACTGACAAACTATCAATGGCTTACAGTTCATAGGCGACTGTATGCTGTTTATTATATTTTTACATCTTGATTATCGCTTTGCTGCAACTTCTCAGAAATTTGTCCTAGACAATCTAGATGCAGATCACACCACTACGCTTCACTGACCGCATATTAAAATACATATATAATATATATAATATGTACATTAAATATTTTTCTTAGGCTTCTCATAAATGCAATTCTTCGCCAGAGATTCTCATTTTTTAAATGTTGCCCCGAACATGAAGTGGCTGTTGTACCTCGTTTGGGGAGATCTCTGGAAAAAAAGAGTAGTTAACTTACGACCTTTTAACGTTTATTCACAATTAACGTGCCTTACCTAAAACACTACATGCTGATCTGATTGTAAAGCACCTCTAACACTAGAAATTATATTCAGCCCTTATAGAAAAACGTAGTGCACCCTTCAAGATCGAGTAACAATCTGTCTGAACCTAATATATGTCTGAACCGATAACGTGAATAACTTTACCTGCAGGTAACATATTGCCTATAGCGGCAATAGTCATTAAATACTTTGGCCACACCAATTAATGTGTTAGGTCGGTACGTCCTGAACTTCTTTTGTCGGGAAAGCAAACGTTTAACTCAGGTGACATGCAATGATTAAATCGTTACTGTTCTCCACAGATCGACAAAGTTGTAAGCATTCCTCATTAGCGACATACATTTTGTAATGTTCTTGCTTCAACAGAGAATCTGCATAGCTTGAGATGTGCAGTAAATTACTACACAATAGCTAGAAATGGCAGTTAAAACAACGGCGTTACATGACATGGTGTCAAGCCTGGGAAACAATCTGTAAACAAATATAAACGTAACTTACCGCAATTGACGTCAAACATATTGGTCTATCGCTCCGCCTCCGCTGTAACGTAAGCACACTCAGCAGCATTCGGAACAACAGCTCACGCAGGACAACAACTGTCTAAGGCTCTAAGCTAAACTAAACTTAACTAAACAACATGACAGTCAGAACAAATGCCTAATCAGCAGATAAACTGATTGGGCTTTTTCATCAACACAAATATGCAAAGCAGCAGCTGTTTTTACACGAAATTAACACTTTAAGTAGGCAAAAAATGACTTTTCAATTTAAACAGAATGTAGAGACGAAGTTTTATAGCACTACAAAATACAGAGGCTTAAATAGAATAAACTAAGCCCGTTAGCCTTGCTTTACGGTAAATGAACATCAAAAATATTAAGTCTCTCTTGCCTTTAAACATACGAACATCAAGCCTGCGATGTATTTTTCTATATTAACTGACCATGTGCTCGTCTGCAAGATTTATTC
Organism: Tubiluchus corallicola; assembly: GCA_030141605.1. Lineage (NCBI taxonomy): Eukaryota > Metazoa > Priapulida > Priapulimorpha > Priapulimorphida > Tubiluchidae > Tubiluchus > Tubiluchus corallicola. The sequence goes on from JAQGDQ010000644.1 coordinate 62,476, forward strand.
TGTTTTTGTATTTTTCCGTTTGTCAGGCTACGGAAATGGAATAAATTTAACTGTTCCATTCCATAGAGACCCTTATACTGAATGCCCGAGTCACATAAGTCCCAATGGTATCTTGCAAAATGGTTTAATCAGTAACTTATAGTCGTAAGCGTTGTGCATTTCTTCCTATTAAACGAAACTAGACTATGTATTTCCACTAATTCACTTGCAATTTCATTTGACAATAATAAAATCTAGAACCAGGCCAATATTTCTCCCGCTAACTAATGAAAAGTTGAGCATTTTTCATAACAGTGTTAGTCGGAGCTGCAGCTAAATGTCCCGAACGTACCTGCTGCAGGGATGTGTGAAATAACTTGCACGCTGATTGGACAGTCAACTAAAATGATTGACATTTTGTTAGATGTCAATTTCTTACCGGACCGGACCGTACTGCCAGCCTTACTTACCGATACCATAGTACTCATTATAAAAAAACTTTTAAACTATATTTCAGAACCGACAAGACTGGCAATTCGTTGCGATGGTTTTGGATCGTCTGCTGTTGCTAATCTTCTTTACGGTCTCAGTAGTTGGAACAGGATCAGTTATGATGGATGAGGAGGCCAACGTTATGTCTTTTGTGGACCAAGATAATATCATCTACGTTCATAGTCAACACTATGATCAATATAATACAACTTTGAGCTCGATTATGTAGTTACGTGTTGTTTTGGTGTGGCCTGTCAATCCAAGTTAATTTTTGATTGAGGTGTGTATGGCAGGTACTGACTGATGAGTGGCAATAAGCTTGTTGGTCACATCCAGTTCAATTTTATTATTGCATATTGGACTGTTGATAATGTCACACGAAATGCTCCTTAACAATTTTTTGCTAATTCTACCATGATTTTTACATACGTAATTATTACAATAAAATAATATTTTGTAATACACATTTGTTTTCGGTGGATTCGATTAGTCTGTAGTGTGTGCTGAATGTTTTTCAGCCCTAAGGCAGAGGTGCAGCTAATGGAGGAGCAAGGGGAGCAACGGCGCCCCTTAGAACATTTTTCAAAATTGGCGCCTTTTCAACTATTTTTAGTTCACGTGTGCAGTTGCTGAATGATCTTTTAGTCGGCTGAAATAGATAAAGTTCGACCTTGGTTTTACAATGGGGAGGATAGATTGTCTGGGTTAGCTTTACTTTCCAGTCAGTAAAAGAGAGTTGTCTACAGTAAGATGGATTGTACTAAGTTACAAATTACTTTGCTAGAACGAAGCCCAGACGAAAGACACTGTTGTAGTACCTTCATGATACATTTTTCACAATCATTTTGTTTTCATTTTACGTTAAAAATTAAAATAGTTAAATTACACACGTTATGTTTTGAGATTTTAGAGCTTACTGTAAAACTTTTTGTTGTGTTTTAATTTTAAATACAAAGTAACAAATATGTACTTCCTTTAAAACTGTACATTTCTCGTGTTTTCATTTTAAACACAAAATTAAAATGTATAATCATTGCGTTAAAAAATTGTTTGATATGTGTCACGGCGCCTTTTTGTGTGCTTGCTCCCCCTAACTTTTGGGAGAATAAAAATTTAGGGCGAGTTCAGGGCAACAATAGCAATAGTGATAAGTCTATCAGTACCGTTTCTTCCTATTAACTCGCTTAAAACTGAGACGTCAATTATCGCCCGGGCAAGAATGCAAACTGTGCACTTTTTCCGTATTTTATCCTTTGTATTATTTCGACCCGAAATTGAAAATTTCAAATCGATTTCTGAAAAAATACTGAAATTAAAAAGTTCAAACCGTAAATTGTGATAAACACATTAATTTTGCCAATGGCTGTTTTAAGATTAGCTTTATTTATTTTTTTATACTACGTGTTCGTTTCTTTTTGTGCAAGCTACCAAACTCAAACATACTTAACATATTTTATATGTATTGCATGCTGAAAAATCTAAAGATTCCACTTATAAAATTGAGCACAGGTATTACGTTACTTATGGATTAATCAAGTTGCGTAGAAAGACATTCGTAATATTCAATCTTCAAATAAGATTCCCAATCATATGTCACACTGTAACTGAAACGGACGTTAAAATTACAGTGCAAAAAAGGAAACTACCATGATAACATAAACAACATCTCTTACATACAATGCAATTTTGGACACAATCGTTTCGCCAAAAATAAACCTAATTTCGTAGAAAGAGAGTTGAACGCTGCTACTACTCTAGTTGTGTAGCACTAGCAGTACCAACACAATCAGCAGCAGCGCCAACACCACCAACACCAGCATAATCAGCAACAGCGCCAACACCACCAACACAAGCACAATCAGCAGCAGCCTCAACACCCTCAACACCATCAGCAGCAGCGCCAACACCACCAACGACAGTGCAATCAGCAGCAGCCTCAACACATCATCAGCAGCAGCGCCAACACCACCAACGACAGCACAATCAGCAGCAGCGCCAACACCACCAACACCAGCACAATCAGCAGCAGTCCCAACACCACCAACACCAGCACAATCAGCAGCAGTCCCAACACCACCAACGCCAGCACAATCAGCAGCAACCCCAACACCACCAACACCAGCACAGTCAGCAGCAGCCTCAACACCCCCAACACCATCAGCAGCAGTCCCAACACCACCAACACCAGCATAATCAGCAACAGCACCAACACTACCAACACCAGCACAATTAGCAGCAACCCCAACACCACATCTATGCGAAAGATTGTATAAGTTGAACAGTTCATAGGAATTTGAACTTTCTATCAAATTATAAAATGACAAATGTTAAAGTACATGTTGTATTATTAAATTAATCGCTTTGTCTTCTTGTATGTAAATAATATCAGAGCTTGTTTTTTGTTGTCAGTGTTTAATATTTATTTTGCTACTAGTTTACTTATTTTTTATTTTACTACTGTACATGCGTGTCCGAAATAAATGATATTAATAATAAACCAAATAATATATTGATTGTGCCATCGTGCTTCCTATTTAATTTTGGTAGACTTATTTAAAATATAGCTGCCACTTGCTGCGCTGTCGTTGCTGGACGTATGTGAATGGGACTCTTAAACCGTAACCAATGTTTAAAAGACATTAGTAATTAACGTTGGCTTGTTTTAGCGCAAAACAAATTCCAACTGCACAGAAGCCTTGCGCCTAAGCGCTTGGGAACTGAAGCCGACGTTAGCATTTTTCTCAGACCAACAAGCGGCTGTTCCTATCTATACTTAGCTTGCCGACACAGTTTCAGTTTTCAGTGTATGCATTAAGTAAGGCTAAAGAAGTGGGAAACAGTGTGAGTAATTATAGGCAGCCCACGTTCACAGTTTAGTTGCCGATGCTTCGGCGTCTTTATATGATCCTTTGGCTGTGTCAGGAGATTCCTTTGGAAAATCTGAGGATTTAACGTTCTAGAGCACCCGACACTTGTGTTTCGACCTCGTTTCTAAGCGTCAAGCTTTCTGCGAAAAATTTCTTTCCCAATGGGAAGTTACAGACTTTGAAAGTTGAGATGTGAAGCCAAAATAAACTTGTTAATGTAATAGTTTGTATATAAAAGATAATCCGTAATGTGGTGTACACGATTTCTGTATGTAATCAGTGGTAACGTAACGTGCTTGCAAAAAACGTGCGCCTACGTGTTTCAGTTTTCTGCGAACTAAAATCATTTTTCGTGAAACATAGCTTTCTGTTTAGCTGTGAAGCCACAATCATTTGTAGCAAGAGTCATAGTTTTCTGCGTAGAGGGCAGCACCGTCGGTTTATTGGCTTCCGGGCTCCCAGGACTTCGCGGGAGATGGGTTGTAATGTGGTTAAGTCAGATTAAAGTGTGCACAGTGGAATGGAGACAGACTCTTAAGCAATCATGAGTTAATGACATTGAGGTGCGTGACAGATGTGATCTAAGCGTCAAACATAGGTGAGAGGATGAGACAGTTGTGTGGATTACTGGTGTCATGCCTGGCTTTTACTGCTGGTAGGTACAAAATTAAACTTGGTGTCTATCAACTCATACAGTTCTTTTGTTACAAGAAAGGGTCCTAAGTAAATTTGTTACAAGAGAGGGTCCTAAGTAAATTTTAGAGTTTTATTAAAGTACGAAAAATTCGTAGCCTAAGGAATAGTCGTTAAGAATACTGTGGCCGAGTTTGTGTGCTAAAGGACACAAGCAAGTCAGTGGTTTTACATAGTTTAGATTTGTTATTCTATTCTTGTCCTGCTTAGTTCTATTCTGTTCTGTTCTGTTCTGTTCTGTTCTGTTCTGTTCTGTTCTGTTCTGTTCTGTTCTGTTCTGTTCTGTTCTGTTCTGTCGTGTCCTGTTCTTTCCTGTCCTGTTCTTTCCTGTCCTGTCCTGTCCTGTCCTGTCCAGGACCTGTCATGCCCTTCCCTGTCCTTCCTGTCTTGCCCTGTCCTGTGCTGTGCTGTCCTGTCCTATGCTGTCCTATTCTATTCTGTTCTGTTCTGTTCTGTTCTGTTCTGTTCTGTTCTGTTCTGTTCTGTTCTGTTCTGTTCTGTTCTGTTCTGTTCTGTTCTGTTCTGTTCTGTTCTGTTCTGTTCTGTTCTGTTCTGTTCTGTTCTATTCTATTCTATTCTATTCCATATTATATTACATTACATCCTAATGTTATGTCGCCACACAGTACAATTTGCATTTCTTTTGTCATATTTTCTGCATTCTTTTTTCTAATTCCCTCCATTCTGCCACTCTGCTATTGCCAGCCTGAACTAATTAGAAACAATTGTTTTTCTTGATTCATACATGCGTACATCTTTTCCTGTAAACTCCACCAAGCGTAGTGTCACCTAATGAACTAAACTGTCCCTAAATCATTTTGCCTGCCATAGAAAGCGCAATGCCAGAAATCAGGTTGTCATGTGGCAATATTATACATATTAGCAATCATACTTCCTACTGAAAAGAATACTTGAGAAAAATGTTATGTTGTCGATCAAGGTCATAAAGAATTTTTCTCAGAAGTTTTGCACTTTTGGGTAACCTCATAAGACTTCAACAGCGAATTGGTGAAACCGCTATAAGCGATAGAGGGCGGTTGTCTAGCGCATGGGCCCCGAATTGTTTTACAGGAGGTAAATTTTGGGGTTGATAGTGACCAAAATGTAAAGTAGTTGGAGCTCCATCTTTCGTGACTTTTTACAAACTGCAGCCAAGCCAAGCGGGTCAACGGATTACACGTGCAAGTGTTAATATTATACTGTTATAATGAATAGTCACTTTAGATTACAAAGTCACGATCAACGGCCAGTGGCTACTTGGCATTTATAAATCAATAAATTTAAAAAAAACTTAATGCACTTAACTATTAGGTTAAAGGTCATGGCTGAGAAACAAACCATGACCTTTGACCTGATACTTAAGTGCATTAGTTTTTTCAATTTATTGATTTATAAGTAGCCACTGACCGGTGATCTTGATTTTGTACTCATGTAATCAAACCTGAAAAAACCAATGCACCCAAGTATCAAGTCAAAAATTGACAATGGTCAAACACTTGATTTATTGAAAAAGAAAGGTCATCAACATAATATGACATGTAATTTGCCAGGCTAAGGATTCGTTACATCAGGTACTTGATTTATTTAAAAAACCTTTACTGTAATCACTATGTGCACTGACTTTACTGTTTTGAAACTCTATGTAATTCTAAATCAGAATCCCGTCTAAGCATTACTAATGCAGACCTCGTTACGAAACGTGGGGGCTTCGCACGAAATGAATGATTTTATATTTAGGCTCCTCTCCTCTGGATACCATTACTCTGTCGAGACAAGCAACGTAACTTTAACCTAATTTCTTTCTTAAAATGTTTGAAAACAAGTTACGTTGTGTAGCGGTGAATCACTACAGCACCTCAGCTGACGACTAACTCAATTAACGTATGAAAAGTTAAAGAATTTGGCAAATTCAGTTCAACGTTGTTACTTCAGAACTCAAAAGATGTCTGGTTAAACTGATGCGCGATACAAATGATGTCAAGTTCAACATTGTTACTTCAGAACTCAAAAGATGTCTGGTTAAACTGATGCGCGATGCAAATGATGTCAAGTTCAACATTGTTAATTCAGAACTCAAAGGATGTCTGGTTAAACTGATGCGCGATGCAAATGATGTCAAGTTCAACATTGTTACTTCAGAACTCAAAAGATGTCTGGTTAAACTGATGCGCGATGCAAATGATGTCAAGTTCAACATTGTTAATTCAGAACTCAAAGGATGTCTGGTTAAACTGATGCGCGATACAAATGATGTCAAGTTCAACATTGTTAATTCAGAACTCAAAGGATGTCTGGTTAAACTGATGCGCGATGCAAATGATGTCAAGTTCAACATTGTTAATTCAGAACTCAAAGGATGTCTGGTTAAACTGATGCGCGATACAAATGATGTCAAGTTCAACATTGTTACTTCAGAACTCAAAGGATGTCTGGTTAAACTGATGCGCGATACAAATGATGTCAAGTTCAACATTGTTAATTCAGAACTCAAAGGATGTCTGGTTAAACTGATGCGCGATGCAAATGATGTCAAGTTCAACATTGTTAATTCAGAACTCAAAGGATGTCTGGTTAAACTGATGCGCGATACAAATGATGTCAAGTTCAACATTGTTACTTCAGAACTCAAAGAATGTCTGGTTAAACTGATGCGCGATACAAATGATGTCAAGTTCAACATTGTTACTTCAGAACTCAAAGGATGTCTGGTTAAACTGATGCGCGATACAAATGATGTCAGTATAAATGCGCATACAAAACTAAGTACGTGTGATGCGAGGTCGGTTTTCAGCGTGTCGCCCCTACACCCCCCCCCCAATTATTTCACATAGTTTGATGAAACCTAGCGCAAGGGTGAGCAACGATCTTTTTGTAATTGAGCAAACCACAACGGCGAAGTTGTCATAAATTAAAAAGCAGCTGATTTATCTTAGGGCGCTCACAGTTTTAGATAAAACAAACATTATTTGACAGACATGGAAAGACTGTTAGGAGGAGGTAAATCTTTAATCGACCATTTATACTAAAAAACAGCATTAATTTGTTCAGTTGTGACAAAAACTCCACCTGTAGATACAGGAAGAAACGGTAGACATGCAACCAATCGTCTGTTTCATTACAAGGCAAGCTACAACTTCGATAAATTCATTTATTGAAAATTCGTTACCCGTGAATAGCTTTGCAACAACTCATTATATTTTGATGCAATTGAGTGGATTAATATGTGATCTGTGATCTACTACTACTACTACTACTACTACTACTACTACTACTACTACTACTACTACTACTACTACTACTACTACTACTACTACTACTACTACTACTACTAATACTAATACTACTAATGCTACTACTACTACTATTACGACTACTACTACTACTACTACCGCCGCCACCGCTGTCGGTGCCACCACCACAACCATCACCACCGTCACCACTGCCACTGCCACCGCCACTGACACCACCACTACCGCCACTACTACTACTACTACTACTACTACTACTACTACTACCGCCACTGCCGCCACTGCCGCCACTGCCGCCGCCACCGCTGTCGGTGCCACCACCACAACCATCACCACCGTCACCACTGCCACCGCCACTGACACCACCACTACCGCCACTACTACTACTACTACTACTACTACTACTACTACTACTACTACTACTACTACTACTACTACTACTACTACTACTACCACTACTACCGCCACTGCCGCCGCCACCGCTGTCGGTGCCACCACCACCATTACCACTGCCGCCACCACTGACACAACCACCACAGCCACTACCACTACTACTACACTGCCGCCGCCGCTCACACCACCACCACCGCCACTACTACTACTACTACTACTACTACTACTACTGCTGCTACTACTACTACTACTACTACTACTACTACTACTACTACTACTACTACTACTACTACTACTACTACTACTACTACTACTACTACTACAGACTGTGTAGTTAGCGAGGGTGTTCAAAATGACTGGTAGCTCAGGCTATGGTGAGAGAATTAACCTTCTCGTGAGACGTGAACTACATCACTGAAAAACGGTTTAGCTATACGACAATGTCAAGTTTCATAGAGTGAATGAGCCAAATGCTTATTTCTCTCAGAATAATATACTGCCTACTCAAATGGATATACGGCGAGTAGTTTATTCAAGAGTTACTTAAATACCAAGCATGTGAACTAATGTTTATACTAGAGGCCATGCCAGGCTAATACCCAAACCCTTAGGCTCGTGACATGCGCCTACAATTTCTGCATTGCTTCGATAAAGTTTATTTATCCTAGCGATCGTAACACTTGATCAGATATGGAGCATCTGTCGAGACTGTTACCCTGGCTTGGCTGCTCCTCACTAAATTTTGGCACGGTGGTGGTGTTGGTACGTCCTTATGCCGGCATGAAATTTTTACAAACTTTAAACTCAGTAGTGCAGTTTCATGGCGATTTGCAATCACACTTTCTGTGAAAAATTTTAAACTATTACAGATGCATCTAGAGAGTTGCACAGACGTCCGTTTAATAAAGAAAATTGGGAAATTTTTTATATCTTGTCGCACTTTGACCTACCACCTAAAATGTATATTTTATTGTCTGTAATAATTGCCAAACAGTTTCTACTATTAACTAATTATTAGCTTAGAAACCTAATTAGCGGCCGACGAGCGAGCTAGCGAAGAGGTTACAAGTGGGGAAAATTTTCTAACAGCAGAAACCTTCCATGAGAATTTCTTCCGTGTTTACGAAAACGATAATTGAAATACGGCATTCGAGAACTTCATACGTTACAATTTTATCAAAATCGTTTGAAGAAATTGCGTTAAGTTATAATATTTCCCAAGTTGGTGAATAAACAGTCGTATTTAATCGAATTTAAAAAATAGGCAAGAAAGTAACCAAATTTATGTCGTATATATTAATTTTAAACCGCTTGAAAAGTATATAAGCATACCCCAGTTTATAATTTACATAATAACAGAGCACAACTCTGTTATTAAGCACGTTTGCAATGCTTCTTAAAAGATAATAATTTTCTTATCAAAGAATTCCTACAAAAATACACTTGTATAAAACTTACTTTTTAGCGACTCACGCAAAAATTAAGTAAGAAATCAACTTTGAGAATACCAGGCTGTATCAGATGCAGTTTTTTATGTGTTTCTAGTGTATCCAACCTTTCTAGTGTTGCTTCTACAGAATAATGATTGAGAATTACATAACCACGGGGTCTTGGGAAATACTTTGTTTACTCGCGAACACTGTTTTTCCACAAGCCTATAAAGAGACTTCGAAAAAGTTGTTTTCTTTTCAAGAGTGCAGTTTGCTACTTTTCAAACCTGCATGTATCAACAGCTGCCATCTTGCAGGAAACACAACCCTCCATAGCGAACCTAGTTGCATTGATTTTTGAAACTATAAAGTGAGAAAATTATGTGCAGCATAATTTAAAGTAACTTTCGTGTATTGCGCATTTTGGAAACACAGCCACAATTAATATATAGTCGCATTGAAACTAATTTCACAATTAATATACCATTTCTATCGCTAAGGAATTTGTTGATTTCAGCGAGCAGCGAGCGAATTACATTGATGGAACCCTGCTGCTGTATAACGCTTAATTCGGTTCAGGGGGGGGGGACAAAAGGCAGTTCTAAAGTATCTCCCGACTCCCGAATCGCTTTCCATAAAATGTTATATTACCAAACATGCGCTCATTAGTTGTATTAAGCTACTTGTTTGAAAGACATTGGCAACTAGAAAATTATATTCCCTGTAATCTATAATGTTCGCGCCAACATTTAAGAACGTCACTGGCTCACAATCCCAGTGTGCACCACTGGCTCTCCAACAAAATATATTACTAATCTCATTAACAAAATAAAGTAATTTATATTTTTGCTTAGTTAATTATTTTTCGAACTTTTTGTAGTGTTATGTAAACTTCTTACTTAGCAACTGACAACTAAGCAACATATGCATGTAGATAATACAAAATTTTAATAATATTGTATACATGTATTAATTGTATACAAGATTAAATCATGTATTAATAATTTCTTTTAACAAAATGTATAGGCAACTGCAGTTTGCTTAATTGCTATTAGTTATACACGAGGTTATAAAATTATTAGGATTTAGTAATGCTATATAGCAATCTTTGTTCTACAACTTGATTATCCTGTATTAAATTGCTAAATTGAACTTTGATGTTTGCTTGAAATTAATCAGAGTAAAAATTATTTGCTACACGTTAATTTTGAGCTCTTGGCCACAGCACAGTGACGACAAGACCATTACTTTCGACATTTCAACAACGTCGCTATGGCAACGGTAATGACAATGTCAACAACAACAATGTAGCAACAGCATAGACAGAAACAACAAAAACTACAGTTAAAACAACTTAGCTTTTGCAAAAGCTGTACGAAATAATGAAGCATTTTATCGATTGCATAATTCAGTAGATATTAATAAACTATGTTAATAAAGTCAGCATGGCTGCAAGTTGTCATTTGTAGAGAAATGAAATACAGGCAATTAAATAAGAAAACAGCAATCGTATTTGCCACACCCGTCTCTAACGATCTAATTAAGGCAGTAAATCGATCCCATTAACATCATTCGGTTGCGGGGAGAGGGTTAATTATCTTCTGAGCAGCTGATGACATCGTCCTTCTAGTAGGTATTAAGGGTAGTATTTAGTATAACTCTAATCGTACTATTTATTTGACTTGGAGTATATTACGTCAGTTAATGAGCAACACTTTTGCATGTGACCACTAGTTATAGCAACACTAAAACCCAATCTGTTTTTATGTAAAGGTATAAGCTTGTCAAGTACATGAAACAGGTCCAATTTAATACAAGTTTACAAAATTTCTGTTAATGAACTTTGACATTTATTCCATCAATTTCTAAATCCTTCACATTTACTCAGAACATTGACAACCATTGTGGACAGGATGAAGAAAAATGTTTTCCACAAAAAATTTTGATTTTTGGTTTGTTTGGTTATTAAAGTTTTTGTATAGTTCGTTTTCGATTTATATTAAGTGAGAGCTGACGATAAACACTTCTCTATAGACTGTCAATGAGAAATGTGATTACCAGGCATCTGTACGAGAATACTGTAGAAAATGAATCAATTAAAGTATTTAAGCAGAATAAATAAGCCTAAATGATCCGACGGGGGTGTTCCTACTACAGTATGAGGCGAGTAACGTAATATGAAATAAAAGCAAAATATATGGAAAGCTAACTATTACAGTAACAGAAGGGGAGTGACAGCTTATTCCTAGCACGAATCTGCTAGACTAAGTTGTAGGGTATTATTATTATTATTATTATTATTATTATTATTATTATTATTATTATTATTATTATTATTATTATTATTATTATTATTATTATATTATTATTATTATTATTATTATTATTATTATTATTATTATTATTATTATTATTATTATTATTATTATTATTATTATTATTATTATTATTATTATTATTATTATTATTATCATTATCATTATTATTATTATTATTATTATTATCATTATCATTATTATTATTATTTTATTTTTTCCTCAATTTGCAGGAATATACAATCAGCAGTTTTAGTCATACACATACACAGTTAATACAAAATTCCAATACACCATTAATAGACAAAAACAGGATACGACAGCGTTAATAACATAAGATTTGGAATTCTCGACATCCACTTTATGCCAAAGCTTTACGATTAAATGGAAGAAAGTTTACGTGAAAGAATCATATTAAAAAGCTAAGTATGTGTATACTATCTGCCTGTACAAAAAGAATTATTTCAAAAAAAAACAAAACAAAATCATAACATCGTTAAGCACAGATTACATCTTGCATTTGCATCTATGAGTGAGGATTCTACGTCATTGTCTTGCAGTTTCGTCATTAAATTATTTTTTCTTCTGCATTAATCAGTTCACAATCAAAAAAAGATGTTCTACTGTTTGGCAAGGGTAACCACATTCATCCTTAGGGAAAACTATTAACTTAAACTTAGGAAATCGCGAGCCCGATTCATGGCAACCATCAACCTTTAAAAATCCAAAACTTTTGCAATTGTAAGTAGTCTGTAATAGAAAACATTAAATTGCTGTCTGATGTAAAATAGTTAAGCAATATTCAAACAGTTTTTATTACAGCGAAGAGACAAAATAACCCAAAAATTGTCAAATCGCCTGTTTAAGAGTATAAATGGTTAAATAATTAAATTTGGTGCCTCAGATATCAAAGACAATACAGACTCAGGTATAATGATAACTGAATTTATTACGAAATTTCCATTCACTAGAAATCATCACAAAAGTAAATTTGTAGTTAAACAAGTTAGCCTACTGAGTTTAAAATCAGCAATAACTTAATCTAATTAATGAAACTTACTTAATTGTTTATAATAGTAACTCGAATGTCTTGCAGTTTACTTACAGGCTACTCAAGAATTAATTAATCTTTCTGTTTCTGCTCCATATTAACAAAGCAGAGACGAAAAATTCACATTACGAAATTTGCTCACATCCAAAGTATAGTAATATAAAATATATATATCGTTTGAGATACGTAAGATCATTGATCAACCAGCAAATTTTCTCAGACTAGTTGCTACCATGTTTTCAATTGCTTCTACATTCACTTTTAAACTACCTATCACTAGCTGGAATCAATCGTAATGCCAAATTGCTTTACTAAGCGATATTTCATACGACGTCTGAAAAAAAGTACAACTATTATCTCACTAAATCACGTGCTTTCTGAAACCTCTCCTCCTTGTTCTCCTCTCTTCTTTCTCTCTCTCTCTCTTTCTCTCTTTCTCTCTCTCTCTCTCTCTCTCTCTCTCTCTCTCTCTTTCAATTAAAGGCATGTAAATAGAAAAGAAAATTATTAAAATGTTTTCACCAATTGGCAAAATGTCGTTGATTCACCTCCAGGGGCACCACTCACTAACCAAAAAGCAATTCTTTATCTTTTTGACAAGATACATTTACTTAGTTAGTGACGCATGCGCTACGAATGCTCTGATTATTTTTTCAAGCTTTACGCAATGATATCAAAACTTTTTTCAACTGACTTATTATCAAAATGGCGGCGTCTAACGGTCATCGCGGGAGTTTAAATTTACATGTTTTATACATCGTTACTGCCGACGCAAGCCCTGTATGCAAAAAGGCAGAAGGCAGTGTGTAAGTGGTATAAAATTTCAAGACGAATTTTTTATCTTTATATAAGTGGAGGGTTTCTTGTGCTTATTATTCCCTCTTCTCTTTTCCCCTTTAAGCTTTCGCGTACGACTTTACTAAACCATTAATATAGAAATATGACACGCTGTTTGACTTCAGCAAAGTTATCATTCTTGCTACAATAATCACACACTTGGCTTAATTATAGTTTAGCATGACTAACGAGATCTAACGTCCCTCTCTGATGAATAGATGATTGCATGACTACATTAAAGTTCTACGTGCCGAGGTTATGAATTTGGTATCAATTTCTGATCAATTTTGCCTTTGTCCGTTATATCACAATAATTTATAGCATGCTAATGTCCCATGGTGTATTCAGGATAGATAAATACTTTCCGTGTCCTTCGTGCAACTTTCAGTAGGTTTTGCCATCACAGGTTCTTTAGACGGTTAGAAAACATTTTACCGCCTGAAGAAAAATACTTCACAATCATCACAACCGTTTTAAAAAATCTTCAAAGAAATAATCATAAATCGCGCATAAATTTACAAGTCAAACGAAAACATCCGCGAAATTATTATCCGTTGCCTAGAGCTCTTATTTAAGTTGTTTTGTGTGAAGAATACGACAACGTTAGCAATCAGCACATCAAAACAAATTACGTACCAATATTAATTACATTTATAACAAGAGATTAAAACGCGGTGCATTTAAAAATATAAAAACGGGTTTCTGGAAAAAGTAATGATATGATCGTATTTGTAATGACAAAAAGCTTGTTTATTATCTGACTATTTCACAATAGGCTTGTGTATAAAAACAAGCAACGCAGAAGTAATTAATTGGCTGTAAAACAAAACAATAAGCTCCTTAACAAATTTCAAATAAATTAAAATCTTGTTACATAAAATATAAACGTAAGAGTGACTTTTATAACCACATTTTAATAGACTACGCTTTCTCTTCCTCTCTAATAACTAGAGAGTGGTAACTAGTGACCAACAAAAGCATTACTCACTAGCTATTCTTATTAAAGAATGGTTAGGTTAATTGACTTAAGTAAGGAATAATGACAGTAAATATTAAAAGTGTACTGTAAAACCATTTTCCCTGTCAGAGTGTATTCTGTCATGTAAAAGATTCTTTCAATGGGTGAAACCTTTAGTACTACTAAGGAGTAGCTCACTAAGCTTTGTTCGAAAATCAAACGGTAGTCCCAAAACGCTTTTCCTGGATTTAATTCAACTTAATCCCGATTTTATTTCTTCTCACCTAGTTACAGTTTTTTCCCATTGCTGCTAATACTGATGATGACGAATGTCCATGATGAATGTCAACGTTCTGGTGCCATTCTTCATGTGTTGGCAAGCTGCACGTTGCTGTGGATAGCGACATGTCAGCCACGTTAACTATTTATTGAAATACCGGCTAAGATCACACACAGCAATAATTGATTTCTCACATTAACTTGTCACAAATAAAAGTTCTCTGCCTGTTGCAGTCCATTGCACAGTCTGTTATTCTTGAGGTGCGCCTTGATCGACTGCAATTCGCAAAAAGTTATCGATGCAATTAGGATCATTTTAAGATGCTGTAGAACTTCAGCAGCTATCATACTAGACTAAAATTTATCAATAAAGAGCTCGTGACTGATACAATGTAATAGATTTGAAAACTTTTCTTGAAATGCCTCCACTGAACTCTTGTGCTTAAAACCAAGAATATGCTCAACTTGAATAAAACTTTAAAAATTCGTCTGGAAATTTTATAACACTTACATACATTTTTGCAATCAGGGCTTCCGTCGGCAGTAACGCTGTATAAAACATGTAAATTTAAATTCCCGCGATGACCGTAAGACGCAGCCATTTTGACGATAAGTCACTTGAAACAAGTTTAGATAACATTGTGTAACTTTGGAAAAATAATCAGAGCATTCGTAGCACACACGTCACAAACTCAGTAAAATTTTAAATTACTGTATCTTGTCAATATGATTAAAAATACGTTTTTTTGGTTAGTGAGGGGTGCACCCTGTAGCTGAGTCAACGACATTTTACCAACTGGTGGAAACATTTCAAATAAATAATAATTTCCTTTTCAAGTTACGTAAGTCTTTCAAACAAGTAGGCGAAATGCTAAGTAGCATAACTTTCCATGGAAAGTCTTTTGGGACACAATTTAACATTGTCTTTTCTTCCCCTAATTTACGTGTGCGTATATGACGTCATATAATGGCGCGGTCGGGACAGTATTGCGGAAGATTTAAAATGAAGACAAAAATCCTTTCAACATGATACGATATACGTATAAAATTGCTACAAAGTAATATAATTTTTTAAGGCGATTTTTCTGAAACTACATTAGGTTCCCCTTTTCTCGTGCTTCAAGCTATAATAACGGATTTGTCGTTCTCCATTTAGACGCTGTACAAACTGAAGAAAATTGTGTTAATGTAGTAATAATCAATAACGTAAATATAACTCTTAGAGACAATCAATAAAAAATCTAGCAATTAAGAAAAAATGAAAAACTCGACATTTCAAACTACGGTTGTGATTTATCTTCAAGTGAAAGAAAAAACAGAAAATGAAAAAATAACGTGAAATTACTAAATGTCTAAATTAAATTAAATCTACATTAAAATTAAATTAAATTTTATTTAGTGATTTCGTGTTATTTTCTTCTTTTCTTTTCTCTTCCACCTGAAGATAAATCACAGTGGTGGTGATTTTTTTCTTAACAAGTGTTCTGATCTTTTCTTACATGTGGTGTCTTCATTATTTAAGCAATAAAGGATTTTTGAGGATCAGTCAAGTCTAATCATGATATTGTTGTTTGTGCCTAGGAAAAAAATACAACAATCTATTTTGTGCAAAAATGACGGCTTGATTTAGTTCTTGAAAAACTTAAAGCAAAAGCCAAGTCTTGCGCGAAGTTGAGCTTATTTTAATATTTGGGGAGAATGTTAGAAAGTTTCAGCAATAAAATTGTGATAAGCGTCTCGTGTAATTAGTAAAATCAATTTAAAGTCGTGGTCACTCCATACCTGGACGCGCTCATTTTAGACCAAAAATAGCGTCATCTGGTTCCCGTGCCATATAAACACTTATCCCGCCAGGTGGTTAAGAATATTTTTTAACTTTCAGAGCGAACTCTATAAACTAAGTAACCAGCCCGGCACCTATTACGAGCTGGCAAGTTTATATGCGTATCTAAAAGTCAACAAAAATTTGTATATTAATTATTTACACAATTAACGTTAATTACTTAACATATTTTAAGGCGTAATGCTGTAGATTAAAGCAATGTAACCATTTTAAATTTGATCATAATTGATCGAACGACTAATTTCGAGATAAACACAGTTAAATACAACATTAGAATAACAGAACTTCTAGGCAGAAATTATGCAACGCGTACCTTCGCACAGCTTGCCTTCACGGCATTCACACTGCCAAGCAATGTGGGAGATCAGAAATATTTAAATTTATTTTACATTTTTAAGCAAAGCAACCTATGCGTATATTTTGTGCTGTGATTTCAATATTTTTAATTGTACATTAAAATGCAACAAAAGTTGTTCGAGGGTTGCTTCTACCTTTAATAATATCTATACTTATTTGTGGGGCAACAAAATGGATAGTTTACTTTACTCGGCCCCTCCAGCGTGGTATATTCTCGATAGAGCACGCACTCATTCATGCAGTCATATCCTATTTTATGTGAATCACAGCCGCTAACTATTTTCTTGCATTTTCTTCTTCTCAGTTTGTACTTCCCTTTCTCCGAGCGGCCCTGTGTCGAATAATCTTCTAAAAAAGTTAAACTATTACAGCCTGCAGCTGCAGCCATATTGCCACACTATTTGCTTCAGCACAATAACATTTCTTGGTCTTATTCCGAAAACAAAGCTAAGGCTAAGGAATTTTCCCAACATACCGTTCAGGTTTCACGTGAAATAATCCAGACTGCTATTTAGAGGATGATAATCCCCATAAAATTCCTCTGGGAAACATCATGCGGGGGACGAACCACAATAGATGATCCCACCAACTAAAATTTCCAGTTTTCACATAACTGTTAAATTGGGAATACAAAAACATGAGTACTTATTTCTGTAGGGTCATGTATTTCTAAGCATCAATTAGCGAAGAGTGCAGTATTTTGTGAAATTATTCAACTGTCCTAATGACTGCTCCTCCTACGTGGAGCTGCACGGCGTAGTATTTCCAACAACTTGCCGCGTGCCAAGTCGTAAGAACTTTTGAAAGTAAAAGAGCACCAACCTTCTAGTTCCTCTTCCAATCAAATCTGTAAGCACAAAAACATAAATGCTAGTTAATAGGTGGAATCCTTCGGTAGAAGTGGCTTTAGAAAATGTTGCATAACCTGAAGAAAACGAGATTTATATCGAATAAATGTACAGCATGTGTGGACTCATTTGGACGAATGAGTGAGCGAATAATTGTTGCATGAAAGCCGGAAGGAAAAGAGAGATAAACAAAGGTAACCCAATAAAAGGATTACGGACTAAATGATGCAAATAAGAAGTAAAAATGAAATAGAAAATGAAAAGGAAAGAAAAGAAAAGAAAAGAAAAGAAAAGAAAGGAAAAGAAAAGAAAAGAAAGGAAAAGAAAAGGAAAGGAAAGAAAAGAAAAGAAAAGAGAAGAAAAGAAAAGAAAAGAAAAGAAAAGAAAAGAAAAGAAAAGAAAAGGAAAGGAAAGGAAAGGAAGGGAAAGGAAAGGAAAAAAAAAAAAAAGAAAAGAAGGAAAAGAAGGAAAAGAAAAGAAAAGGAGATGAAAGAAAAGAAAAGGAAAAGAAGGAAAAGAAAAGAAAAGAAAAGAAAAGAAAAGAAAAGAAAAGAAAAGAAAGGAAAAGAAAAGAAAAGAAAAGAAAGGAAAAGAAAAGAAGGAAAAGGAAAGTAAGAAAAAAGAACAAATAAATGAACTAAAGAAACGAATGAGTGAAGAGATACGTTTAGTTTGTCGTTTTGGTAGGATTAAAACTAAACTGTCACGATGCGAAATATCCTGCAATTTAAGACAAATTTGTCAAAACAAGGTTCTCAAAACCTCCTTTGAAAAGGCAATCCATTGTTATGACAAGTGATTTTAGCACTATTACATGTTCATTAAATCACCTTATGGCACTTCATAGAAGTTTTTTAGTTTTTCCTCTACAAAAAAGCGACGCCTGGCGGTCTGCAAATACTGCACTGAGAGTTTGTTAGACCGGAAGCTTGTCTTGACGAATCAGGATCTGCTACTATTATATAGCCCGGAGATGTGAACAATCATTTCTGCAAATCAATAGAACCACTTTATTCGGACAGTTTGTTAGAATCTAAAAGATTCGCATTTCTTCTTGCCGTTTCATAAGCTCCCAGGAACTGCAGGTTACGTCACGCAACTGCATGCTGTTATACGACGTATGATGGTTGCAGTTTAGGCTCAGTCATGTGAGAACTCTTGACATATGGCAGCTTCGTTAACTTATGTAAAGAGTTAAACTGTAGCCACCGCGGATTCCTGTTCGGCATTCTCGTGAAAGGCTGAGAAGCCATCTTCAACTGAGCAGAATTAAGCTTAAACCATGTCTACCTACCCTACTCTCTCTATTATAAGTAAGTTAAAATTGAAATATTTAAACAATTGCAGTCCGGTATAAATACTCACTAAACGCAAACAAAATAAATAATTAAAAAACCTTAAAAATTTTGCCCTCCTCTGTGATTCGAACCCGAGTTTTACTAATATTACTCCAGTGTTTAAATTTTAATTGAAAGTGTTTGCTTAAATTGACAGCACACCGTAAAATTCATCTAGGATCAATATAAGCATTAAACTTTATTCAAAATTGAACAAAACTTGTTAAAACTCTACTGTACTCGTAAATGACCTTTTAAAAATTTAAAAAGGGTTTCATCGAGAGCGGAAACATTATTACGCCTAATTGTAATCTCAATAATGAGAATATTAATCTTAACCTCCTCCAACCTGTACCCCGATTAAGATCAATGCACTCAACCATTTATCGGTATGATTTCTAACTGTTCCGCATTTGAAATCACTTAATTATCTTAATGTAATGTTTTAATAATCTTAATTTATTAATAAATTAATCTATTACGTGTCATTATTTTATTTTCTAAATGGTATTACGTCATGCAGATGAAGAATTTAGACTGATGCAAATATTTTACGTCCGTATTTTCATTTCATTAATTTGCTAATATTTAGCTATACATAATCAGTAAAATCAATAAAAGTACTCATTGTTAACAATAAATTTTGAAAGAAAAAGAAAGTTCTTTGGATTTGAAAAATATTCTACGCAATTTTTGTTATCTGCAAAACATTCTTCAGTTAAACAAAATTTTCTTTAATTCCTTTTATTCTTGCAAAATTCATTATTAACAATAAATAATTTTATTCATTTTCTAGTTGAATTTGTAGTTTTAAGTTTTAAGAATACTTTTCTTTACAAAATGCGTTGTTTTCTTTCTTTTTCACTACTAACTCGTCTACAATCTTCTAAATCTAATTCGTGTAAAAATTCAAATTTACTTCCCAACAAATTTACTTCACAAAATACTGCAAAACATGTACTTCGTGAAATATGTGTGGGGCACATGCGCTCAGCTACAGTAATTACTAGCTGGATGTATTAATAAAGCCGCCTTCTGGCTCAAATTATCTCATTTCCGACGTTTTAAGAGTTAACAGAATGATGGATAGTCTTGCAGAAATGGCTAAAAATTAAGTTGAAACACAAAGATTCGTTGCAGGCATATTGGCACAGGTGCTAACAAGAACCTATAGATACATATGAGTGCCGACGTAACGTAATATGAAACTGTGCATTTGTCTTCATTACCCATGGACTGCCTAAAAGGAAAACCGAACGCTTATGTAGACATTATTTCAATATAAAGTATGCTCTAAATACTAAAAATTACAACAGCTTTTTTTAAATCAAAGCGTTGATTAAATAGTAATTACATCGGATAGTTAAATTTTGTTAAACTTTTAAAGCTATGCGCGACTCAGGGAACCCCCAAAGCATGGCAATGGCGACTTTCGTCACATTCGCGAGGCCGACAAGTAGGCGCGGTACCGTGATAAGCATGATCATTAACTGCTGTGTTCGCCTGTGGCGTCAGTGTGAATGTAGCTCATTTTCGTGACATCACATCAGCGTCTTATAGCAATCTTCGGTTACTCACACGTGCCTGGACACAGGGAAAATACCTACCATTGCACAAACTGTGGCTAGTTTGTGACGTGACCGATAGCTGTGTTCGGTTGCCGCTAACGTTCCAAGCTAATTATTTAAATATAAGAAGAAATCCCTAACTTTTATAGGCAAGAAAATATATATTTTATACAGTAAATTAAAATGAGACCGAGTATAATCAATCGTCTGGTTTTCCTTTAAAATTTAGGAGATTTGGCGGAAAAACTCCTGAGAGGAGCAGCTAGAGCTGCAGGTTCATTATTGACAAATGACTACGCAAAACGCATGTAGCGTATTTGTAAAATGAACAGAATGTGTATTCATTCTGCCAGCTAGGCTATCAACGGTCATATTTCACTTCTTCTGAAGTGGAAGATGAACCGACACAAACAAGAAAATCGCTTGAGAGTCTCTCTTCGTAAATCCTGTTGAGCAATAGCTTGGTTTAAAATCGAAACCCTTTTTTCCAGAGTTTATAGTGAACCGTGTGCTCGCCGATAGGTTGTTGAAAAACGTGCACATCAAAGTTTTATTGTAACCAAGAATATTGGATACTTAAAAAGAAAATTTCCTGCAAACTTCGAAATAACCACATTCACATGGACTTCTTGATTGTTCTTACTGACGTCATGCGTCACATGCCACGTACCACCAGTGTTGCTACTGCTGCCGATTCTACTACTTTTTTGTTGCTGCTGTTGTTGACGTTTTTAAAGCCGCTGGTGGCGTTACTGTTGCCGTTGCTGTTGCTGCTGGGTTTTCTATTTATTCTGTTGTTGTGCTATTGTTGCCATTTACAATGCTGTTGTTGTTGCCATTGTTATTGTTGCTCATACTGTTCCAATTGCTGGTGCATTGCTATTACTGTTACTTTTGCATACTGCTATTGTTGGTGTAAAAGTGGCAATAAAGATGGCAATGTAACAAGAGTTGTAAAGGTTCTGCAGCTGTTGTTGCTGCTGCAGCTGTTATTATCGTTATTGTGTAGTTGTTGCTCTTGCTTTTGGTGTCTTAGTGTGTAGTAGTGGTGTCGGTGACAGTAGCAACTACAGTGGACATCATTGTGGAGATATTGCTCCTGTAGCTCAGCGGCTTTTGCAACTCAAAAATAGTTGTTTTTGCCCAGTACACGTTTTCGTATTTTTTCACGTAGTTTAACTGCTTTCAAAACTCATTGTTGCTTTGAATTTGCAACAGCTATCCCATTTATTCCATTTATCCCATGTGTTATCCCATTTAATTTTTACTAATTATTAGAGTTAAACTCTTTTCAGAGTTGTTAAATAATATTAACAGTTGTGTATTTAACGTGTATGCTTCTCTGGGAAATACTACTTTTGATGATATATCTCCCAGTACTGTTCCTTATGCTTTTGTATTTTCTAAGCTATAGCCTGTCGGTGAGCTGATAGTATTAACATCTTGACGTTCTGACTGAAACTCAGCACTAAACATGAGAAAAAACTGTTCATCTGATCCGCTTCGTACAAAATGCTGCTGTAAATAACTTCGTCGAACTTTGAAGATAAAATGAGGCTCATCTGCTTCATTACAAGAAAAACAAAACTTTCTGGTTACGTAATTTCACAACCAATGTTTTGATTGTCAATAAAAGCTACTTGGTATTGATATTTTAGCATTAAAGAGTTTAAAACTCTAAAAACTGTCAATATTCACGTAAACCAAGATTTTCTTATTCGGACCAGTAGAGGTCATTTTACTTTAATTTAATTTATTTTAATTAAAAATGCTAAAAATCACGCTTTCCAGGCGCAAACAAATAACCATGAACCAAAGTTTTCATGTTTAATTTCTTGTCATATTTTAAAATTTCGAATTTTTATACAGCAACGTAATATTGTAATAATATTTAGGCTATGGGCTCAACATTACATACAGCCATTATAATGATAATACGTTTAATCTGTCAAAGAACTCGAACAAATCAAAGTGGCCATAAAATGTAATAAATTCACTACCTTTTATCTCCAAATCAAGTCACAGGGATTCGTATGTTCCATAGCTGCAGTGTCGAAATGTTTTGCCTTTAATCAACAGATTTAGCCTATAACATTTGTTCTGCTAGAGGGCAAATTACTTGATGAAAAAATGCATTACTTTGAAAACTTTGAAAATTGTTTGCTCACTTTGCAAGTGTAACCTTGTGTTATGCACCTACTCCATTGTAAAGTATAAATTTTAGGTATTTCACAAAGCTTATAATTTACAAATCGCTCTAAAGATATGAAACGTATGCTTGCAAAATTTTCAGTTTCTTTATCAGCTTTGGTAAATATATAACCTGAAATTTAAGTGAAATTGTGAATATTATAACTAATCCAGTGAGGTTTACTAATTTCATTTTTGAGAACTCCGTGTATTCATTTTGACGCCATGCTACCTTGTAATAAGAAGTTGTAATACAACCAATTTATATACACATTGTACTAAGTAAGTAGTTAACAGAAGCCAAATAGGTAATGATTAAACAGACCTGAAGGAAAGAAACTGATACAGTAACAAACAGCTAACTGTTTGAAAGTCGTTGATTTCCTTTATTTTCCAACACTTAGCTATTTCTTACTGCATCAATTTCTTTTCTTCAGGTCTGCTTAATCATTATCTATTTGTCTTATGTAAAAATACATAATTAGTGTTTAAGTTGATGTATCAATTTCTTTACTAGTCTGTTTATTCATTACCTATTTGGCTTCTGTTAACTACTTAATTAGTGCATAATAGGCCCTGCCTCTATTAACTGCTTGTATGTTAGTAAATTTACGACTGATGACAGCAGCAGTCTGTCGAAACGTTCGGCATGATTTTAACCTTTTAATGTAAAAGTCTTAATAAAGTTGTGTTGTTTTTAACTATAATTGTAATCAGTTAAGTTAATGTGTTAAGTTACTAACAATTAGGCCTATTTGTCTAGACCAACTTTAAACAGAAGAACTAGAATGTCGTAATTATCATGTTGCAAAGTGTTTTACTGCAGATAGTAGACCTCTGTATGCGCCAGTAGTAACAAGGAACAGATGCGTTGTGGGTCAAACATGACTCTTCCTCAAAAATGGGACTAAATAGCTTTGGTACATCAGCTGTTAATTGGCGGAGTTCAGTGCAAGTTTAACACGGTCAGAAAATATTAAGTTGACTATAGCAGTTCAATAGTTGTTGCAATTATTAATGTAACTGAGCCGCCAATGCGTTAGATTTTGCAATAACCAAAGAATTCAAAATTTCTCTATATATTTTTCAGCATCATTTACTGTACTGATCATTAAAAACATGTCATAATGCATAGACACCATGCTATTATACTACAATTACATACATAAACAAAAGAACAACAAAATACAAAAGTACAAAACAGAGCTGTTACATTATAGCTATAGAGCCAAAAAAGTCATAACAAATAACAAATTTACATAAGTTTAGTATAGATACACTTAGCGTATCATGAAAAAATAATAAATAATGTTGCATGTTAACACTATTTACTCCCTTTTTTTAAAACACTTAAAAATGTAATAGGCGACTATGTTGGTTATATCGCAGTCGTTACCCCACGCCCCGCCCATTGTGAATTTTAGCTTTTCATTATTGTTCAAATTAATGAAATTTATATTGATGATTGATTGCTATATCAGAATAAAAAGATTGTCTTAACCGGTTGTAGAATGAGCAGTAAAACTATTTCCTCTTCTACCTGTTGGCTGTCACAATCCTGACAAATTCTCATGTTCACAAGGACTTTAGGTTGTTGGTGTCATCGTGCATGTATACTGAATACCTCAGAAACCAGCACTCAGTTTTATCTGTAATTACGATAATGTGACAAGAGCCCAATTAGCTTTCCATTTCTGCTCAAGACTTTTACAACCGTGTAAATTATACACCACGACGACAGCGCCACCACCACAAGCTGCGTCTTTCAATTTGTCGTCGTTTTCAAAGGCAAATAATTGATGCTTTACTGACCAGCTGATATTGTATTTTCAGGTCTAGCCTCTTTTGCAGAAGAGCGTCTAGTTGAAAACTTGTTCAAAGGCTATAATCGTCTGGTGAGACCCGTGGAGAACATCTCTGACATTGTTACTGTTGGTTTTGGTTTGGCGCTAATTCAAATTATCAACGTTGTAAGTACGTTTGTGACTGGAATACTCGAGTGACTTTTCTTAAAGTGAAGGTCGATAATAGTAATAGACATCATTTTATTGCATTTTAATCAAACTGCATTTGCTTTCCTTTGCGTTCATAAAATGGAAATTGAATTAACAGTAATCATTGCACTACATGATTTTGTTGGCCCAGTTTTTTTTCTACACAGCAAAATTTTATACTCTGCCGGGTATACGCATGCGCATTTTGTGCGTCTAGACTGGCCTGGCTTGCTAAACTCTACTAAGCGTTTATAATTTTATTACTAGGACTAGGGTCTACAATTAGGATCCCCTACGACATAATTGCAGACCCTGGCCCTACTAATAAAATACCATTGCATACCCAGAGAACATAGGGCTCTCGAGCCGCTTTTATTGATTGCAAAACAATTTTTCTTGTCGTTTAGGTATCTAATGCAAATATACTGATCACCTTTCAATTGCAACATAGCAGTCGGGCAAGGTTATTTGTATTTATGTACTTCATGAAATTGTTGCTCATTTTCTTCAAACAAAAATATTTTTTAACTAACGTAATTCATGAAATTCGCTATTATTCTAAACCAGCAATATACACATGTAGATTATACATGGTTGTTGAACAAACACAATTAAGAATTTAATTAGTATATTTGTTATTGCAGTTGAGCAACCAAATGCTTTTTCTGACACTGATACATTTTGTTGCCTGTTAAGGCTCAGAACTACTAATTATATTTACAAACTTTCTGAATTCAACGCTGGCTTATAATGTAACACTTGCCTACTACTATTAATGGCGTGTATATTTTAACAATCAGCAATTTACATTTTTAGGATGAGAAAAACCAGATATTGAAAACTAACGTTTGGGAAAGATATGTAAGTAAAAATTAACGACTGCTGATTTACAGTTTCATAAATAATACTGTGAAACGATATTCAAATATAAATGTTTATGAAATTACTGTACCTATCTTACTGTACATAAACGAACTGCTTATTGAACTGAACAATAAATATGTTTAATAATTTTTACAGGTGAAATGTAGAACTGCCAGCATGCAATACATGCCTTAAGTTGTATCAGCTTTGATGTACAGACTTTGTTACCGTATATTTGTTAACCTTAGTAACCATAAACCTATACAATTTAGTACAACGTGATAATTTAGTAACAACTAATGCAATTATTAGTACAGTAAATTTAGTCTGCTATAACGAAATGAAACACAGATTCCTTAAAGCCACACACACTAACCCAAACCGTATACAACCACACCACGGATCCGGAGTCATCAGGAGGAAGCTGACCAGGATTTGAGCCACCGTTGCTTTTCCTCTACCCTCAGCGTCGGGTTGAGGCATATTTTAAGTTTATAAGTTTACTTCAGAAAGAAAATTATTCTTCTGTTTCAAGTTCTAATTAAACACAAGGCGTTGTTAATACAAACCATACCTTTAAACACCGTTAGTTGTGTTGCCTTTGAATTGTCTAGCCCATATGATCTATTTTCATATCCTTATTAATAAGTGTTAATGGTAAATGCGTTGCTCGGTTTATATACGGAATTCATTTACATTTTTTTTTGATGTCTCATTCCTGCAAAATGCTTTTTGTGTTGTCTCAAAAACTGAAACTGTTAGATAGTTAATTTTTTTAACTGGGGCTGGTGTTGGCTTCTTGTAAATAGAAAAGTTGTCTGATCTGCATTTATGTTACTTAGTTGCAAGTTAATTGTAGCTATGATGCTTTTTTTCATGTATATTCATTCGCTGGACCATACTGCTGGAAAAAATCGTGATAGCAGAATTCTAACATTAGATGACGTAGCGAAATTTAGTACACGTTTAAAACACACAATAATCTGTACCCTTCCTTCTATGCAAATCCAATAAAACATGCTCAATCAAATTATGGTACAGGATACAATGGATATTATAGTACTAATATCATAATTCTAATGAAATATTCCTTTCAGCAGAACAAATGTTGCAAAGCATTTTATCAATTATCAAAGATCTTAACTGTGGAACGAAGTTAATTAAGGTGACAACCAGCATTGGAAAAAGTGCATAATTCCTATTTTGATGAATTTCTTCTTAAGTCCAGTTTCCCTTTCACTGCAGCAGCCACATACTGTATATACTAGCATTTATATTTTATTTCGTGAGATTTCATGCCTTAAAGGAAATGATTTCAAAACAATATTGTTATCATACAACATCTATCATCCTTCCACCACCTCGCCCATTCTTCATTGTACAAACCCTTATATTCTACTTCTCCCCCCTCATAATTCCACTACCAGGTTAGACTTACAAAGCTCAGCTTCTGACTACTCTGCATCAAAAGATGCTACAAAGTTCTACTAACTGTATTCTGTATTTTTGTAATACTAGATACTACTATACTAACACTCAAGATAGTACTACACTAACACTACACTTAAAATTCAAAATTTTGAATGATTACATTTAGACTTTATAATATTTACAATTTAAATTTTGATGAATTTTGAATTTTGGAGAGTAGTCAGAAATAAAGCAACACATTCATTTAATGAGCATGCAACCCCACTATTATTTAGTCAACGTGCAGTAAAGTGAGAAACGTGTGCTGGAAAATAATAGGGTTCGATGTGAAAAGACCTTAACTGGTCTGCCGCATAGTTATGCTGACAACAATTTAAGTGTTTGACTTCAAGCACTCTCAATGTTTTGAGCAGAATGAGTTGAGGGAAACCAGACTAGCACATCTCTGTAATTTACAACTTCGCAGCCCACACCCGCCACAGTTGATCTGTCTGGTGGGATGTTACACAGGTTTATTTATAGATAAATAGAGAATGAGGCGCTATGAAAACAAAAAATGTAATTTTTTTATCTTTAGGGGTGGTATGACTACCAACTGCGATGGGACCCGGCTGAATATAGTGGTATTAATTCACTTAGGGTAGCGGCAGACAAAGTATGGATACCTGATATTGTGCTATTCAATAAGTAAGACAATAATTTTTCTTCTACACTGTGATGTCTAAGAACAGTGGCGGCTCGTGTATAGGTACTGTAGTACTGCAGCACCCCATGTTTTCACTCATTATTATCGAAAATATTCAATATAATAAGACATTTTTCTTTGGTTCTTTTTTATGCTTGTACGGAACCGGGAGCATGTGAGGGGAAGTTGCTTCACAGCTCCAGCAACATGGCGTTTGGCTGTTGTGCGCATGCGGGCATGCGCACATCACTGAGATAACACGCTATTCGCTAGCGTCTGCTGCGATGTAGAAAAGTACTGTCTCGAACACAGTAACAATTGCCACGTGCTTACCGTGTACCGTCATATTCATGGATGTGATAAATTTTAAACTTAGCGTGTGTGCTTAAAACATAAATTATTTAATACTGGACGCCTTGCATCCCCAAGAAATAAGTTCTGTGACAGTAAGTGAACCACAACAGCTTAATTTTTCACAGTTGTCCCTCCATGCGAAAGTTGCAGTTAAGAAAACAGGCCGTTCAACACCTGATCTTCAAATATAACTTCAACATTAAAATTACATACGTTTGTTACGTTTTGCACACAGTATCAAAACAATGACTAAAAATTTTCTGAAGCAGCACCCCCACTACTTTTAACTACGAGCCACCACTGTCTAAGCTCGAGTTACTATAAAGGTTGTAACTTGTCTTCATGTCTGACCCAATAAACCGTTATTATTAAGTTTTCAAGCGGCGTGAAATAAATATGATAGCATTCAGCATGACCTTTCTCATTTTTTACGAAAATTATGTTTTTCATATCAGTTTCAATTCGTTTTGTTTGCTTTGTTGCGAATTTAAAAGGCTGACTATGACGATGTTACAACTGAGACTTAATAGTTGTCTTCTGTGATTACCTGTAGATTGGACTAGATCTTACATTGTGAGTAATGTGAACTTTAAACAAATTTTACAAGAATAATTATATGGGAAACATGAAGTACAAAAAAATTGACTAACTATATTTGGGGGAACACGTTTGGGTTGTTCAGTGATCTTAGCGAGCCGATACTGTAGGCGTCGGGTTGATTGACACCGACGAACACCATGGACCAGACACCGACGAACACCATGGACCATTCGTCCATGTAGTGTTAATCTTATAAAGAAATAATTGTCATTTGATTTCGTATATTACTGCTTAACCATTTATTAGAATTTTATTAAATTTTATGTATTTTACTATAGCGCTGATGGAAACTACGAAGTTAGTTTCAAATGTAACGTGGTCATATCCAGCAATGGCCATGTGCTATGGGTACCTCCAGCCATCTTCCAGAGCTCCTGTACCATTGACGTCACCTACTTTCCTTTTGACGAACAAAAATGTGAGATGAAGTTTGGTTCATGGACGTTCAACGGTGATCAAGTTCAGTTAAAATTTTACGAAGGGAAGAGCCACGTGGACCTCAACGATTACGTCAAGAGTGGTACATGGGACGTCGTCGCCGTTCCGGCAACGTTACATTATAATAACTCCCGCGACAAAGTGACGAACGAACCTCGAACTCCAGTGATCAAATACAGCGTGCGAATCAGACGTAAAACACTTTTCTACACCGTGAATTTAGTGATACCTTGTGTGTTGTTGTCGTTTTTGAGTGTGCTTGTTTTTTACCTGCCAGTTGACTGTGGTGAAAAGATGACATTGGCTATATCATTGTTGCTAGCGTTAGTCGTTTTTTTACTCTTAGTGTCAAAGATTTTACCCCCAACGTCACTAACTATACCGCTAGTAGCAAAGTATCTACTTTTCACGTTTATAATGAATATTATCACAATTCTTGTCACAGTCATCATCATCAACTGGAACTTTAGAGGTCCCACAACTCATCGCATGCCAAAGTGGTTTCGTTTAGTGTTTATACAAATACTGCCGAAATTCTTGTGCATAACAAGACCTGTGAAAGATCCCAGTGATAGTGGGGCGAATTTTGGTAGTGGTTGTAATCTAAAATACTCAAACTTAACCACACATAGTGATATGATGGAACTGACAAATCTGCACCACCCAAAATGTAAGCATGGACAAAGGGGTGGTGACAAGGACCACGCCCACAATGGTGATACAATATTGTTGTCAGCTGAGGCACACAGGACTGCTTCAGCTATAGATTTCATTGCAGAGCATTTGAGAATGGAAGATGAAGTATCAGAGGTAACAGTTTCTTCGACATAATGATCTCGGTGGCAGTTTGTAAGAATTCAAAAATTAAGCTAGGTTTAAAATTGAATGCTTATACACAAAACACAATAACTAGATCAATCCAAGTCCGTAAGACCAGCCTAAAGTTAAATCATAATTATGTAAATCTGCAAGACAACTGATTTATTTTTGGTGAACCTGATTCTCGGTAATGCTACCAAAACAACAGTTATTGTTGATGACACTGACAATGTTCTAAAACAGCATTGAAACTGCATCGAAACGTAAGCAATAACGAGCCTATCAACTATAACTGTTGTTTTGGTTGCACTATTGAAACTGCAAGGTACTCTTGCATGTACCTAACAGCCCTAACCGGCAGTCAATGGATCTCAGGCGCTGGACATGCCACACAAGCCATAAGTTACGCACCCCTATTGCAAGGCAAACTGGATAAGTGCACTAGTTTGCTAAGTGCAGCTTTATCCATTTCGTATTTCTAATACGTAATAATAATACGTAATAATAATAATAATAATAATAATAATAATAATAATAATAATAATAATAATAATAATAATAAATGTGGTAATGGTTAAGATCGGTAATGCATATGATTATCTTGTATCTGTTGGAGATGTGTCTTCTATTAGTTGCCTTATTTGAGTCTTACTATTAGTGAAAGAAAAAATATCGAATTAAATCCTAAATTATCTTTATAAAACGTTTAGTGAATTTTTGGTTAGATTAATTATGTAGTCGTCATTTATGTATCGTTATTTGGTCAACTTATTTAGTGTAAAAATTCCAGACATAAATTTAGCGCATTATATCTAACTAGGGTCTATCTATTTTGCATAATATCTATCTATCTAAGTGTTTATCTATCTATCATTACATCTTTAAGGATTGTAACTAAATTTCTGAGTGAAATTTTCTTGATTATACTAGAGACCAATTCCTACCAGAGACATCTATCGATAACTTAAGTAACTCTTGCCCCCCATTTTCAAGACATGTCAGTAATTGTTCAAGACTTTTACTTTCAACCTCAAATTTTAGGATTTCATGTAAAAATACCCGTGATTTTTAATCACATAGCCGAATTAATTCATTAAAGGGGAAGAAGAGGGCATTCTAAAGTGTTAGTATCACAAAAAAACGCCACTGGTAAAACGGCACAACATCGCCATCCCAGGGTGCACCACTAATTCTCCAAAACACATTATTGACCTTATGGACAAATTAAAGTAATTTAGACTTTTAGTTAGTGTAATGTGCGCTACGAATGCTCTATTTTTTAATTTTACCCAACGTTATTTAAACTTGTTTCAAACGACTTTTTGTTAAAATGGCTGTGACACAGCATTTCTACTAACGCAAGTTCTGTAAGCAATACGACAATTTTTCAAAATTCCAAGACGAATTTTAAAGCTTTGTTTTATAAAGAGTGTTTTCTTCTCATTTAAATAAATTTATTTCTGTTGCAGATAAAAGAAGACTGGCAGTATATTGCCATGGTGATTGACAGGCTTCTGCTGTACATATTCTTCGCTGTGACCGCGGCTGGTACAGCTGCAATTATGCTCAATCCCAATGCTGATATTTTCAAATACATAGATCAAGATCAAGTAATCGCAGACAACAAATGAGCTGCACTTGTCCTTCGTTTGCTTTCCCAAATTCGCTTAGGACAGCATTTTGTAAAACCAAATACAGCTGGCACTTCACTTGCAAAATTTTCACGGAATGTAAACGTCCGTGACTACGAGCAGCGTTCATACATGGCTTTAGAAAATTGTTTAGAAAATACTTTAATAAATTATAAAATTTAATAAAATAAACAAGAAAAAAATAGCAAGAACATGAGTCAAAGAGAATTCAAGCGACCAATGAAAATAATTAATATGAATTTTCGTGTGAATTTGATTGACACGAAAATTATTTTTCCATTTTAATTTTCCCTTTTAGATTAACGTTGTGCTGTGCTTGCTTCTGATCGTAAATCGGTTAAGTTTTTACACAAAATGGCAGAACTCGTTTATTTTTCGGAAAAACAAGGTTAAATTTTCTTGAAAACTACAAAGGTTTGGTTATAACAACAAACACGTACATTCACTTTACGAAAAAAATGGAGCCTGATGTTTTTGCTTATATCGTAATTCTAATACGGCCGTCTTTGAGTGTAAATATATGCGTGTTGTGTGAAATATTTAATAATGCAAACTTTTGTGTGTTGTTATAACTGTGATCAAAATGAACAAAATAAAACGGCTTTATAGTAAATTTCCACGCGCTTTTATAGTTTTATATTTTATATTTGGTTACAAGGCAATAATTTTACAATTTAAATTCGACCTACTTATAAGAAAAAATGCAACAATAGTTAGATAAAATAATATTACGCAGATGTCAAAATTGCACGAGTTCAATCTGAATTTAGAATTTGCAATGCTCTGTAGCCTGTTTTTGCCTCGTTTTGTGAACAGCGTTTTAGTAAATCCATTTTGTCACACAGTAGAGGGCAGCAGAAGCCGGCATACTATTACATACAACATACAGTCTCTTTTATAGATCAAAACTATTTAAACTAGGAATAGTAAGCTTCTTTTTCAGTTTACTGGTTGGTTACTGGTTTGTGTTGTTAATTGCTCTACAGTTTGTGTAGTTTTCAACTGCAGAATTTCTTAAAAATATTCTATTCTTTACCTTTCTATCTCAGAAAACATTTTCGGGCATACGTAGCAGCGGGCTTATTGAGGGACCGTGTAATAGTCACACATGGTTTTGAAACTAAGAACCTTCGCGGAAATACCACTTAGTGTCTTGTACGTTTGTAAATTTTTTTCGTTTTTTGACACCTAAAGATAATCCTCGGTGGTAGAGTAAAACGTCGTCTATTTTCATTTATTGTGAGATTTTTCACTAATTATATATAAACTTTATTATTTATTTTAATTAGGTTTACAAAACAGTATAAGTGATCACAGTATTTCCTCTATGCGCAATACATGAAAAATGTAGTGCATTTTAGTTAAATACAGATATGTAAATCTGAGCATAGAAGTTTTCAGAATATAATTATTGAAATAATTAATTCAGTGATACATCTGTCCATACAGTTAATTCAAAAATACCAGTTATTCATTAATTGGTACTTAAAAACTGAAATGTACAAAACCAATACAATACAGATACAATACAATACAATACAGTACAGTGCAGTGCAGTGCAGTGCAGTGCAGTGCAGTGCAGTGCAGTGCAGTGCAGTGCAGTGCAGTGCAGTGCAGTACAGTACAGTACAGTACAGTGCAGTGCAGTACAGTACAGTACAGTACAGTACAGTACAGTACAGTACAGTACAGTACAGTACAGTACAGTACAGTACAGTACAGTACAGTACAGTACAGTACAGTACAGTACAGTACAGTACAGTACAGTACAGTACAGTACAGTACAGTACAGTACAGTACAGTACAGTACAGTACAGTACAGTACAGTACAATACAATACAATACAATACAATACAATACAATACAATACAATACAATACAGTACAGATAGGATAGCAGAACAATGATTCTCAATACACATCAGCTCGTAAGCCCATATAAAACTGTAAGTTTAATAACTAGTACTTAAATCAAAAATACAACACCAAGCTTCAACATTCGTGTATCATCATCAGCATCATCGGCATCATCATCATCATCATCATCGTCACCACCACCACCACCACCACCATCACCATCATCGTCATCATAATTATTAAAAAAAGAGCAAATCACGATGTTTTACAAAGCAAACCTAGAAGGTCACAATGCAGCTAATGAGACAAAAATAACTTTCACTTCGTTTGCCAATTTTACTGTCAATACAGGCGTCAAGAATACAAAACTGGCTTTCAAATATAAGACTTGGTAATCTGCTACATCAGTCAAAGCGCTGAAAGTATATTTTAACAGCATGCGTGGTACTATAACTACTTTTCGCAAACAGGAGCAACAAACAGTTCCTTTAACTACTGTTTGTAATAACGTACATGGCTTTCCGTTTGAGTAATTGCTAATGTCCAAGCACTTCGTCATAGTGGCCTACTGGCCGCTTATCTAACATTGAATCTTATAAAGGTCGTTTGTCGAACTCACAAGGTTCAGGACTCGCTACTTTGGCGGGATTACCGTTCAGACAAAGCATCAGAGAAAGTTGTCTGCACGCAATGCTTTTAACTAGTCATATAGTTAGTCAAGATAACGAAGTTAATTTTTCAGATTTGCGGTGACAAAATTTTCTTGTTTTTCAAACAATGGTTTGGTGAACGAATACCCCGGTTAAAGGTCAAGGGTACAGGCCATCGGTCAATTCCAGTGGCTGCTTAACTGCTGAGGTATCAATTACTAAAGCTACCCACCCAATGATCAATGGTGCGCCCACCTTCCACGTAGTTGCCTCTTCTCGTCATTCCAAACATTCACAATCACAATTAGTCGTTACAGGACCTGTAGACCTTTTTCATAGGAAATAATGATGCAGCATGAGATTTCATCACTTGTGAGATTGGAAAGAAAAAAATTACTGATGTCTTTAGTGTTTGATTTTCGAGTATGATGAATTATAGTAGACATTAAAAGAAACGGGTTTTCGTTGCCGAGTTACCAATTGCAGCCTGAGATAAAGAAACATGTCTCGTTTATAGAGCCAATCGAATAACCTTTGCTAAATCACAAATTGCATCACAATTTTGCTTCTCTGTTCGCAAATTACTATACATCCATTTTGAATCAGTTAGGTGACCACTTACAAGCTTTCTCACCGTGATGATGATCGTGAAAAGGTCAAAGGTTAAGTGTACCAGACAACGCATTTGTGTAGGTACACTTGACAATGCCTTGCAGCCCACGTTATGGTAACAGTAACAGTTTTAACAGCAAGCTAGAACCTTACCTAGTTCATTTTTCTCTTGTTCTCAAGCAAGATCCTGCTAGTAAATAAGATCCTCTACGCACAAACTAAATTGTTACTGCACTTCGGCTTTGCTTTATCCACATGTCACCTGACGGTTGTAGTTAAGACGCGTTGCTGTGGTACACTTAACCTTTGACCTGCAGCAACTGCGCGCGCGCACACGCACAACGAAACAGCTAAAGGTTAATTCTATGTGCAGATATAAACGAGATTGCATTTATTCAAAGCAGAACACGCAAATCATTACGAATTGATGGTAATAAATCTACAATAGCCATGAGTGAAACAGAATTAGCTGCCATTATCAAAACTGAATTTTACGACAGTGACTGAACAAAATATTCCTTATTTTAAGCTCATCAACTTTATGCTACAATGTAAAAAAATCTACCGGGAACAATTGTAACCGTGGCAGCTCAAATATCGTTAGAGTATGATGTCATCATTTTTGCACTTATTAATTTTACTAGAGCCATGCTACAAAACTCGGGAGAATAAAGATGCAGAGCATGCTTGAATTGAAATGAATTTGTTTTAGTATTTTAGAAATTACAAGACGTATACTCGTAAGACACGTAAAGAGCAAAAATGTTCCTTTATTTCCATTACTGTCCAACAAAAATTTGCAACTACTCAGATAAAAACTTTAAAAAATAGCTAACAAATTTAACCCTAGCGAGGAATAAGAAAATCCTGAAGACGCACGTGGTTTGCTTAAATTATAGAAACACTACGGATTTTTCTGGGTACCCAGTCATATCAATAGAGTCTGCTACCATTTCTGTTTGGAAAAAGGGCATCCCAGTAGCGGACTAAGTATTGGCTTCCAATAAACCTGATTTCAGCTTATGATCCGACAAGAAGTCGTAATCATACAATTTGCGAAACATCCAGGGAGGGTTTCCATAAGCACAAGCTCTAGACACTACTTACCCTTTATCAGCACCACCTCCCATTCAGTGTTTGTGTATACTGCAGACTCTGCAGTAAAATTGTAATTCCCCAGGTTAACACGGAAGTGTAGTAGTCCCACTTTCATAGCAATTAGATTTTTGACTAGCTCTTACTTATTACAACTAGCGTATTCTAATTAAAACATATTATTCTTAAAGGAAGACAGGATGATTTTTCATATTCTGCCCAATTTTCAAGTAAGGTAAAAAGTATACATTTTAACATCAACAATATTGTAAAACCGTTTCTGATAATTAAATAATAGATTAAAATCTTAACAAACGACGGGCGAGCCCAACTAGTGATGACATCACAAGCTAACTTAATTTTCATGAACGTGTTGCGTGTGCTTGCGAAAGCGAAAACTGAAGTACAGTGTTACTCTAAGAAATTCAGATATAAATTTCAAATTTACCGCTCTCATCACGCAGCGCTGTCGAACGAGTGTAGTTCTTCATGAAATTAACACATCTGAACTGAGAGGTACAGCGCCTGTTTTTGTGCAACGGTTTTCGAAATGCAGGCTCTAATGCCCGTCTAACTAGCAAATGGCGAAATGCGTGTAACATCGAAGAACTAGTGGCGCGAATGCGAAATTGTGTTTGTGTGGTAATAATTCTTTCACGTAAGTCAGTTTTTGAAAAATAGTACGTTTCCTTTCAGTATTTTAAAAACTAGGTTATTTTGACCTACAGTTTAAGATTGGGTACATTTTTGCTTTAATGACATGATTTGTGTGACACTTAATATCTTTATCATCAATGGCTTCCTCAATTGAAGTTTTCTTGTGTTTAAGGTGCTAACAATTAAATCTGTTTTAATTGTTAAGTGCTCCAGTTGGGCTCGATATTAACTAAAATCAGCATGTTTTTAGTGTGTAAAATCTGTTGTGAGTTTTAATCGCAAGATGTTTGGTCATGTGGTTTTTGAAATGCCCGGAGTATGATTATCAAATCTGAGTGCAATTTCCTTAACCAAATTAAACTTTTTTCTATATACCACATCTAATCCTAGAGCTGTTTATAAGTATTTTATTTTATTTTATTATCACATTGTCATATAATTTTAATTATATTATAAAATATTCACACAATAACTAATGCAAATGAAATGGTGGTAGTTAATAGTACGTAATGGTTGAAGTATCTCAACTGCAACAAAATCGAAGAAATCTCAATTTTGCTTGAATTATTTAAGCTCTTTTTAGGCAAACACACAGACGGTTACACATAAACAAAAGAACACAGTGTGTGGGAAAGGGGGCCAAGTGCAATTTGTATAGAAATATAATAATAACAATAAAACCGACGCCATGCTTCTTTTGTAAATGATTTATTTCTATAACTCAATAAAGCTATGATAGCATGGCGTCACGCAGCTAGTATCAAAACGCAGCAGCAGATGTCTCTGTCAGACGACTGCGCTCTCTATGTTAATCCAACGGAAGCCAGAGCCACAGCCGCAACCATCTGACAGATCGTCCATTTACGACATGGTGAATGAAGAAGCCAGGTACCGCGTGCTTTAATCGTAACACGTGTTCTGTGAAGCATCCAGGGAAAGTTTCTGTGGGCGCAATGTTGCGTTTTTGCTTAATTTTCTTGTTGTGCAATACACTGACCACACTGACCACTGCAAATCCTGATGCAAAGCGACTGTATGATGATTTGTTAAGTAATTACAACCGACTTATTCGCCCTGTTGGAAACAATTCGGAAAAACTGAACGTGAAAATTGGGCTTCGCTTGTCTCAGCTTATAGATGTTGTAAGTATTATGTTTTTACAAATCAGGCTAAACAAGGCAGTTCAGATAAGCTAGAGGCTACAGTTAAAAAACAAAATATGCGAACATAGTTCCGGAAAGTAAACATTTTATTACTAATTTGCTTCTTACAGGAGGTGTCAGGTAATGTTCTTCTTAAAGCTGGTGAGGTTACATAAATAACTTGGCAACAAATTTCTGGTAATGAATTCCATAGATAAAAGGCCCGAGGGAAACTTATAATCAGCTGTTTTACGTTTGTGCAAGATATTGTCCAAGTTGCCATTACTTTTTTCTTTTGTTTCTTTTGCTTGTTTCTTTTGCTACCTGCACAACTGGTGATATACATACATAAAAAACTTTCGCAAAATATAAACATCCAGGTAGAACAGATTGAAATGTCGACGGAGATACATTCAGTGACAAGCGGCATCGCTTTGACATCATTCAACAAAACTTACATTGAAATGTAACAGTACTGCACTTAAAAAATGTGAGATGCCATTGCAAATTATTATTAATCCTTAATTTCAGGAGTATTAATTAACGATGAAACAAGCTATTAATTGGTAAGTTTTGTAAATCAAATTTGTCCGAAACTGAGGAAATGTAAAATGCGAATAATCATCTAATTACTTTTGATATATTTTCACCGTAAATTGATTGCAAAACTCTTAATTTAATTAGTTATTAATCTGACTTTTTCTTCTTGCCCTGCATAATCATATGGTGTATAACGCACTATTTGTTTCAGTTTAAAAATGACAGTCGATTTGTCGCATTTTTCTTCTTTATTTGTTCATTAACCTTTTCTTTTACAATACTTTAGACATTTTTTGTTTATCTACAGTTTCTAAAAGCTTTATGTGTAGTAATTTTTCAGTATGTTTTTAATTCTTGTAGTTAGCCTTCTTAGTTTTAATAATTCCACAACGCCTAGACGAGTAGTACATTATTCCAATTTGTTTTTATCTTATTTCACATTCTCATCTTTAATGTAACTAAATCGGTAATATCCATTCCATTTATTTTTAATACCAATCATTTGTTTGCGCGGTTATTCATTTATTCATTATTTCATTTGTTGTTCTGTATTCATTCATTCATACCTTATTCCCTTCTTTTTCATTCATTCTTTCAAAAAAAATCTAGATTTAATACCGGAGCGATAAGGTTTGCACAGATGAAATTGCACCATTCGAACAGACTGAATGCCATCAAATGAGGTTTTAAAAAAAATTTGGTACCATACAGCTTTGTTCCTCATTAGATCTTTTGAACTATACTGCTATTAACATTAGTGAACGTGATTTAATTCAACTTTTTATTAAAACTGTAGCAATTATGATTTTGGAGTTAATTGAGTATTCTTTGACCCTTCTCATTCATCATCAAAAATGCAAGTTTAAGACGTTCAAAATGACAGGAAACAAATCCAGTTTTAAATCACTTCGAGATGTCGCACTGTCACACTGATCTTTCTTTTAATCATGAAACAAACGAGACATTCCAGGAGAACATAAAATTTAAATAAGTTTAAAATTAAATGTGGCTTTACAAATGCGAACATGCAATTTAAATCAATTTAAATGAGTTAATTATTAAAAAACTTTTTAATTGATTTACTAATTAACGAATTGCTATAAATTTTTTGTTTAGTATAAAAGATGTCCTTGCTAATCACTCGATCAAATTTCAACTCAATTAGAGCATGGGAATATGAGACTGAAATCAATTTAAATTAATTAATTAAACAGCCTTAGATAGTTAATTAATTACCAGACACCTACAAATTTCGAGTTTTCAATCAACGAAATCTTTTGCTGATAATCAAGCCAAGCTTCACATTAACTGAGTCATGGCAACATTCAATTTGATCAATCCAAAATCAATTAATTAATTAATTAAACAGCTCTAATTAATTAACTAATAAATGCATTGCGACATTTTTTCATTTTGAACCAAGACATCACCCCATATTTTACCTCAATTGGATAAAAACTTTTGGAGTTATTTAAACTCAAACGGAGTTAAAAAGTTGGACGGACAAGCCTGACGGACAGAGTGAGTGAATTTGTGAAAAACTGAAAGACCTGCTCGGAAATTTACTCACACATGACTTATGGGGGCGGGGTAAAAAGCGGCTCGTCTTTCCGACACATTTTTATAATAAACCAGTCACGAACTTCTGCTTCATCTGAATTACATCATGATATTAGAATTACCACATGCAGTACCTGATCAAGTATTTCGTGCAATTTTAACTGCATGCTGGTTACCTGCTATCAATACAAAGGGCAAAGGTCAAAGTCGCAGTTCTTGTTGCGCTTGTTTTTTCGAGTAATTTTTCCTTCGGAGTAACATTTGCAAAATGGCTGACGGCAAGACGCTAACATTACCAAGCCAGGTAAGGTCGATTATAATGAGCCTTTTCAAATAAGTGGCAGTCGCGTGGTTAGGGTCAGACCTCGAGGTAGCGGCCAACTCGGCTTAGAACGACTACTAAACTACTACGAATTATGTTCACTTCAAAGTTGTCTTGACCAGCCATTGCTTCTCGACTGAGCCGGAAAACGGGAAGCCTGAACAATCTCACCAAAATGGACGTGGATTATAAAGACGCAGATCTGTCCTCATCAATTATCATTTCTTATCATTTTATGAGATTTGTTGTGCTTATAATGTTTTGTTGAAAGACATCAGCATAAATCTATTTTAGTTCGAGATTGATTCAATAATTACACACTGACTTAGGTGATTTCCACAAGTTTTTGTATCTAAGCTAAGAGTTACAGCCGCTAGTCACAGAAAAACAAGCAGATTTTATTAACTTGATTTTATCTGTGTTCTTAAATTTGAACAACTATCTGGTGGCTAAAAGTTGATAAACCACCTTGTAAACAAGTAATTTGCTAAGCCTGTCATAGGATCATAGCCTGTCATAAGCCTGGCCCTCGTAGTCTGTGCACGCCATTTCCTTAGCTATTATTACGAATGATTATTTATTTTGCTGTTTTTGCCAAGAACTTTCAAAACATAAAACAGGATGTAATTAACGAGCGGAAACAAAATAGTAACGAACTCCAAAATGACAGCTTTTTTTCGAAAACAGTTCGCATGCGCTACGTCGTCATTAAATCTGCCTTGTTGGTTTTTTTGCCTTCTTATCTATTACGAAATCAGAGCTAAGGCTCAGATAAAAACCTTCGAATGAAAAATCCGAAGCAGTTTCGGTATTTACGAGCCTAGGCGAAAACCAGGACATGTTCAATCGCAACAAACACGTACAATTTGCAGTGTAGGAGTCTGTGTAAAGAGTTAATTTTATCCCCCGCACTGAATTACAGACCCGTGTTGCGGAATAATGTTACTTTCCTATTGCACTAGGAGCGGCTGATCAGACAGAGACATGAATGAATGAATGAATGAATGAATGAAAGAAGAATGAACGGAAGAATGAATGAACGAACGAATGAATGAACGAATGAACGAACGAATTCGGAATGAATGAATGAACGAATGAATGAACGAACGCACAAACGAACGAACAAACGAACGAATGAATGAACGAACAAATTGATTAGTAAATGAATGAATGAATGAATGAATGAATGAATGAATGAATGAATGAATGAATGAATGAATGAATGAATGAATGAATGAATGAATGAATGAATGAATGAATGAATGAATGAATGAATGAATGAATGAACGAACGAACGAACGAACGAACGAACGAACGAACGAACGAACGAACGAACGAACGAACGAACGAACGAACGAACGAACGGACGGACATTTTTAATGAACGTTATCATGTCCTATTTTATTTAAGGCAGAAACAAGTCATTATGCTTTGGTATCAACATCCAAGAAAAGATTCCTGATAGAATAAATTCACATAAAGTTA
The DNA here is from genome assembly GCA_030141605.1 of Tubiluchus corallicola. Lineage (NCBI taxonomy): Eukaryota > Metazoa > Priapulida > Priapulimorpha > Priapulimorphida > Tubiluchidae > Tubiluchus > Tubiluchus corallicola. The sequence goes on from JAQGDQ010000644.1 coordinate 103,917, forward strand.
CATCTCATTATTTTTAGACAGAGAAAAAGATTTCTAAATTTCCTAGATGTAAAGAAAAAACGATATTTTCTTTTTCGGTCAAATTTGATTCCAAGATTTAATAAGCCTGACTTCATTATAATATAAATCTGTAATATTAAATTTATTGAAAATTAAAAACGACCTTGAAATTTTCAATTTTATCATGTTGTTTATTGGCATCTATAAATGCTAATTAAAGGAATTTTACTAAAACTGTTATAATCACCTGCGTAGTACTCTAAACACAAAATGTTCTTCATACCACCACTTGGCGAACGGTTTGATCTAATTGTAACGCGTCCGCTTTGCGTGTGTGAGGTCGTGAGTTCGATACAGCGGCCGGGTCATACCAAAGACTTCAAAGATCGTAACTGTTGTTGCCCTGCCTGGCGCGTGGTATTTAGGGTAAAATTGGGGTAATGATAGCCTTTGTTATGTAGTTGTAGTTTGTTATTTACAGTCGGCCCAAAAGCTCTTTGGAGCTTATTATTGTTCATCTTAAAAGCCGATTAAAAATTATTATTGTTATTATTATTATTATTATTATTATTATTATTATTATTATTATTATTATTATTATTATTATTATTATTATTATTATCATCATCATCATCATCATCATCATCATCATCATCATCATCATCATCATCATCATCATTATCATTATTATTATTATTATTATCATTATTATTATTAGGCGTCACCGAGAAAGTAAAAGTTAATATATTTCATTTCAAAATAACCGAGTATAATTCGCTATGCAATCACAGTAAAGTAAGCCCTGCATTCATTCGCGTAATACGTAAATAATTAAAAATTTCTGAGCGAAATGTGGAACATAAACTTTAAGTGCGCCGTAAACTAAGAAAAACTTCACGCAGCTTCTCTTTAATTATTATCTTTATAGTTTTCTCACATGGAACTGAATACCAAAACGCAGCTTTTTCTCAGCCCTAACCAAAATAGTAGCAACTGCTGTAATTTACATATTTAAACACTATGCGTAATCAGGGCCAATCGATTTGTCCTCCATGACATTGAAATGATTTTTAGTTTTTTAGTTTGTTTGGTGAATTTCCAATTGTTTCTTTGCAAGTTTGCACGAGACTGAACTTACTCTATCGAGTTTGCAAGCTCCCCTGTTTCCCAACATGACCATATTAGCATTCGCAGGGAGAGAAGAGAGAAACTTAAGATGACATAATTATCCACACTATTAACAAGAATTCAGAGGCCATTTGAAGGTCACAGATGGCGAACGTGAACGCGCAAGTCAACAAATGGCAGTTTTTAGATGATTTTTAAAACTTTGTAACCACTAAGTACCCCGAGGAAACTTCAACATTTTATATATAGGCACTTGCTTTAAGCAATTCTTAAGTGCAATACTCATAAACTCCGACTGAGTCTGCCATCTCAACGCCCATTTAAAGGGACCATTCACTTGCTTTGGCAAAATCTACATGAACGTAATAAAAGCAAATGAGTGAATCGCTGCAACGATTTAAAGAACATTTTGATTAGCGTCTATGTACCACTTTGTAGCAACATTGGAAGTTTCTCACATGATAAACTCCAGATACATCATCCTGTATACATCCTACAGAAATTACTGGTTAGACAGATTGCTAATCCAACTGGACACGTGTGTCTTGAAGCCATATTTTAGAATCGACCTAGTGCACGCAAAGATAGCGGCCCCCGCTGTCGCCGTTGGTTTCTATGCCGGCTTTTGGAAAACATCAAATAATAAAACCGACATACATCTGTGTGTAATAGCCTAAATAGTTAATAAATTACTTCTGATTACTAAACATGATGATTTGCATAAAATTTTAATGGTTTCATCTTGCCTTAAATTATTTGTACAAAGACCATACAAGCATGATGACTCTCAATCCAGATACGATTTTCTTCTCGTTGGTAATATCAGTACCGCATATAGGAAAGCATGCTATAAAGTATACCCAGTAATCATCATCATCATCATCATCATCATCATCATCATCATCATTATCGTCATTATCATCAACATCAGCAGCAGCATCGTTATCATCATCATTATTATCATCATCAAAATCATCGTTATCCTCCTTCTCCTCCTCCTCCTCCTCCTCCTCATCATCATCATCATCGCCGTCATCATCACATTCATCTTCATGGCTATCAATGATTGCCGTTATTACTATTTTTGTAATCATTATCATTATCATTTTGAATTTTCCTTTATGAATTATTTTGCAGACATTACAGTAAATTCATGTTCAAATGGCGTATCGTAGAGGCTGTCAGCCTTTTCATTTCAATGTTTTTATCCAAATAACACATCCATTTTATCCTAATGAGTTTCCTACTGTTTGTAAGTCGCATTCAAACGTTCCAGCATTTTATAAATGACAGCTTTTTGCAGGATGGAGCCCTATAACTACGGATTTACTCGTAATCTGCGTAACTGGGCTGTTAGTTTCATTAACTAAACAGCACTAGGTCATTTGATATAAAAACTGTCTGAGAAATCTCTTTATACCCACATCGCAAACTTGTTTGTCAAACCTTAAAATTTAAGCGCAGTGGATTATTTTCCTATTGCACTCTCAGAACGTGTGACCTATTAACGTCACAGTGATCCGGTTTTCTCAATGAAGCCAGATTTTGCCAGCAGCCGTAAGTCGACATCTAGAAGGTATGCAAACAAAAAACATATCACCCACTCTAGGCTCCAAGGACGAGTTGTTGCCAAGTATTTGAAAACTGTTGAGCTCTGCACTTGACAAGCTGGTATAATTTCACTCAGCATAGATTTAAGATAAATGTTATTCAGCTTACGGGAGGAATGTCTCTTTTCCGTGACACCAGACCCACAAATGATACGTGTTGTCAGATAACTTGTGACGGATCCGGTCTCAAAAAATAGCTGTCTTTAAACCAGTCGCTGATACAATTCCTCATTATAGCATCAGATAACACTGAGGTTTGATGGTTTAAATGTTTCCAAAGACAAACGTAATGCAAGACAAGATGCAAACAGTGCATCTGTTTCGGTTATTTGACCACGTTAACACCAAGTCTTAGGCAACACTATTCGATTTAAACATTGCTGGCATAGGCAAATTTTAATTCATGAATAATTTTTATAGGCTTTTATTTGAACGTATACAAATGTTTTGTTTATTGCCATCACTATCTTCTTCGTCACCATCATAATCATTATCATCGTTATTATCGCTACCGTCATTATCATCATCTTCATCGTCACCACAACCACCCAACACTACCACCACTACCACCAGCAGCAACAGCAGCAGCACCAAAACCACTACCAACACCACCACCCCCCACTACCACCTCCACCACCACCACCACAAAGACCAACACCACCACCAGCAGCAGCAGCACCACCACCACCACCACCACTACCAACACCAGCATCACCGCCAAACCATGACACCACCACAAACACCACCACCACTACCCACCAAAAACCACCAACAACAACCACCACCACCATCACCCACGAACACCACCACCACCACCAAGAGCAGCAGCAGCAGGGGGCGGTATCATCATCACCGTCATCGTTATCGTAATTACAATGGTTAGCATTTTTAATGACTATTTACATAAGTTTGAGATAGTAACTCTTTATTGTACACATTCGTTGACAGTACTTGATCTTGTGAGTTACTAAGACAAGCAAAAAGCACCTTGTCATTCACTTATCGTGCCTTTAACCAGCTGATTGACATCACTAATTGTGTTTAGCTGCAGCATCTTAGCAAAAAGTAACGGCAATCAGAACTTTCAACACCCGAGAGAGCGTGCATCTAGAGCAGCATGACTCTCAGCACCATCTGGATAACTTTCCACTCCATTCATGTTTCTATTATGCTATTACTTTTCATACATTGCAAAGAAGCTGAGCTTCGTAGACTTCATTAATAACAAAGTTCCTAGCATTAGGTAGAATCCTGTTTTCGTAAATCCAAATCGCTTTTGTATAAAGGAAATGTATAATCGAAGAAATGCTAAATTGATCATTAATGTAGATCTAGAAATTATTCACAAACATTGAAATAGGCAGTCAGTCAAATAAAAAACAATTTGATCTCATTTCTTTTGTTTTTTAATAATTGAAATGTGGCTCTTCTAGGGTACAAGTAAATCAATAGGCACCACAACATTTACCACAGAAACCAACTGAAAGCATGTTTCACTTTCAAGAACTGTAAATTTGTAAAGAGATAGATCTGTAACTACAACTTCAATGAGGTCTTTAACTATGGAAGACAAGTTATACTTAATGTCTTACCAAACGGCTACATGTATAGTTTTGTAAACGACGTTTCGTCGCTTTTCCATCCACCAAATTTCCGATTTACGGGGATATTTTTACTCATCAAATAGTCTTTTATTTTTATTTTTTGCTGTCGCCTATTTTATACTTATCAAACGCTTTGATATTTGAAAAGCTTAAAAATCTTTTTTTAGATTTCAACTTGACATAAAAGATAATCTTTGATTTGCCATCTTGATCATCATGTTTTGTTTTCAGTTAGGGCAAGGACTCATTACTTTTCATTTCGCGTACAATATCTGTTCTGTTATTAAATCTGTTAAACAGTAAAAAATTTCCTTCAAGTAATAGGAACATTATGTAATCATCTGTTTACACACTGGTAAACGTATTCAGAGATTCGTGTTGTAAACCGTATACAGGCGTCATTTATATGTCCGTTCAGTAAGCGAAAACTTCAGTTAGCAAAACGATAGCTTGCAATTGTGCTGTGATAGCTTGAAATTTTACTGTGAGGACCAGTTACCAGAAAACGTTATTGCATGACGCCCACCACACTCTTGAAGGCTGGATGTTTTCAGTCAGAGCAGCGTGTCATGCTCGTCGAAACGTGCATATGTAAGGTTGTTTGTCTTCCGATGCACAAGCCACAAGTCAATAACACAACTGCAAGATCAGCTTTTAAAAACTGATCTCAGTAGACTTACAGAGTTTAACGCATATAAGAAGAAAACAGGGAGAAAAGGACGAAAAAGAACAGAACCATAGATGGGAAAATATAAAAGAAAGAAAAAAGAGAAAAAAATTATACGAAGAGAGAAAGTGAGAAATAGAATAGAGAAAAAGAGAAACACAGAGTGAGAGAGAGGGGGAAGAGGAAACGTTAAGAGAAATGGGAAAAGGGAGGGGAAAGAATATAGAAAGGTGGAGAGAGAGTAACAGAGAGAGGGGAGGTAGAGAAGGATGGAGAGGGGCGAGTGGCGGGAGGCAAATAGAGAGCCCAGCGGAGAGGAAAGGAGAGACAGAAACAGAGATTTGATTTGATTTGATTTAAGTCTTTATTGCAAACTCTAGGTTCATACATACAAAAATTCATCCAGGACAAAAAATTACATGCAACAGTTATAAATATTTACAAGAGAGAGAGAGAGAGAGAGAGAGAGAGAGAGAGGTGTAGATAGAGAAAAAGAGAGAGAGAAAGAGATAGGGGACGACCACCATTTGAACTTATTCATTTGTTCCAAGGATTTTAAGCGTTATTTGGAACATTGGAAAACAAAACAAGGTCTTTGATAAAACAATTTTGTACAAGACATTAGAAAACAAAAACAGCATAGCTGACTCTTCAAGCGGAAAAGGGAATGAATCAATGAAATTTGAATTTGTCGCTTCATCTTATCTTTCTTGATTTCTTATTATAAATAGTTTATTTTCAATAAATTTCATTCTACTCACTTTATATTCTAATTTTTATTCGCAACATGAAATAATTACTAGATATCGATTGCATACGTCAGCCGCGCACAAAAAACCGGTAGTAAGAATCCGAAGTTTCGTTCATCTCCAGACGGCACAGATGTTGTATCTGTCTTCTGCCAGCTGATCCTCAAGATGCCAGACATGGCTTCACGATGGGCGAGGAATAAGCATTATAAACCTCCGGAACTAGTCCATCAAACTAGTCGATAACTTTGCGCGGGTGTAACGAGAGTAGAGACTAGAGAAACACTATATAATTATACGTCTAAAAGCATGTTTTTGTAAGCTAATGTTCATAAAACCGACCTAAAGGTAAAATTGGTTGAACTTGGTTAGTTTTTTGCAAAAGCACCAAGAATGAAATTTCGTTGATAAAATGAGGTCATTTGCTAAAATGACAATACATTCGAGGTGGCAAGACAAAAAAAGGTGGGAGACATATAAATACCGCCCCACTCAATACGTGACTATACTAATCACAGTATTACTTACATCTATGATGTTAAACACAATAAAGCATTGTTTGCAATATTTCAATACATTACAAAATCATACCAAACGCCTAGTAAAGTAGTAAAAAATCCACTCCAGAAAAACACTGCAATGTTAAAAGTACCTAAACCTAATGTTCACACAAAAATTACATTCCTACTTTAGTAGTGGGTGGAGAGAGGGTGGGGTTTCACCGGAAGCAAATGGATGATTTTCAACAAGATGACGGATGTGATTCGTTGATTAGTCGGCTAGAAACAATGCGCGCGACACTGGCGCGCATGCTCACGAACATTCCTTACAAAAACTCATTTATCTGTTCTATCAATAAATTTGCCTTTTTTGTAATGACTCTTAATCGAAATAAACTTGAAGCTGAGCTTGACTTTAAGTTCTACAAGAATGTATGTGAAGCAAACCACAATAACTGAAATTTGCTAGTAAATTTAACTATTGTAATCTTTGATGTCACTTTCATTTCTAAAGTTTCTATCTGTCAAATGTTAATAAACACACAATGTTACTTGCCTAATATTATAAAACTTTTAAAACCAAACTTATCAGAAATGAAAAACGCGGACAAGCAACCAACTTTTCGAAGTAGTTACAATGCTTAAATACAGTGCTAAACTATAAGTTGAGAATTTTTTGTGCTTTAAAATAGTTCAACATTTGAACTGGAATGAATGTTGTTAATGATGTAAACCATATATTAAAGTCAGTAAATTCAAACTTGAAAACCCACACGCAAAATTTAGTGCAAAAATTGTGGTACATTGTGCACAATAATGTCAACCAACGATATGTTTGGTATAAGATCATTGTTGACCTAAATAGCGAATTCTAAACTTTCGTTAAACTAAGCGCGTTTTTTCTGTAATCTATGATGTTTTAGGATGGTTATATTAGTAAAAGGTCATAAAGTCAATTCATTGGGTTTTACTAAGTACAAATTGTGAAGGCTAATACCGAAAGTCTTATTTCCAAAGAAATTATTAAAAATGACAGTTTGATTGCTGAGACAGCGATTCATGAGAGTTTTAATGGCATTAAAATTGGCTTCATAATATTCTTACTGCTGTGAATTTAACTTCACCTATATAAATACATATAGTGATGTACCATGCTCTTTTCTGTATGCAACCAAGCAGCGATATTATACCTCTGCTCTAGAGTCAGTGTGACAACAGAAGAAAACGCCCCACTTTTTCAAAATGTAGATTCTACAATTCCTAATTACTGAGTAAGAATTTACTATAAGACGAGCGTCATTAGTTGATTAGCTGCAAAGAAAAGTGAAAAGTAAATTAATTGGAGATTTCTGAAACATCCTTTATTGCAGTGGAGCAACTTTTAATTTAGCGTACAATTTGATTTAAAACAACGATTAATTTCGGTCAGAATTTAGTTTCGTGGATTCCATACAATTCAGGCGTCTGAAATTAATTACTGACCAAAATATAATTAACGGTAGTAGAAAGTTTCTATTAGGACGCTAGTCTGAATCAAAAGTTCTTTTTTTCTATTTGTGCTGCAGCTCGCTGAGGACAAACGTTGTCTGAATCAAGAGTTCTTTTTTTTCTATTTGTACTGCAGCTCGCTGGGGATAAACGTTGTCTGAATTATTTCTAAGGATCAATGCTGAAGTGTTTAAATCTTTCTGTGCAAAATCTAAATATGTTAACATTTGTCTTCCTGCAGGTTTTTTAGCTGGTTCTATGGCTTGTTGAAGAGCTATCTTCACTGGAATATCATCAGGTAGTCTAAGCATATGCCCAATCCATCTTAAACGGCGTCTTTTTATTTTTCTTGTCCAAGGTTCTTCTTTTACTTTTTCATATAGATCTTTGTTTGAAATTTTCTTTGGCCATCTAATACCCAAAATGTTTCTATAATTTCGCCTCTGAAATAAATGTACTTGGGGCATTGCGGCGAGCAGGGAGTCCTGGCATAGGGAGGTGAGCAGAGTTATGTCACTGGACGTGTGATTCATTGGATGATGATGATGATGATGATTTTGTCTGAATCAAGAGTTCTTTTTTTCTACTTGTGCTGCAGCTCGCTGAGGATGGACCGTTGTCTGAATCAAGAGTTCTTTTTTTCCTATTTGTGCTGCAGCTCGCTGAGGATGGAACTCTGTCTGAATCAAGAGTTCTTTTTTCAATTTGTGCTGCAGCTCGCTGAGGATGACACGTTGTCTGAATCAAGAGTTCTTTTTTCTATTTGTGCTGCAGCTCGCTGAGGATGGAATGTTGTCTGAATCAAGAGTTCTTTTTTTCTATTTGTGCTGCAGCTCGCTGAGGATGACATGTTGTCTGAATCAAGAGTTCTTTTTTTCTATTTGTGCTGCAGCTCGCTGAGGATGGAACGTTGTCTGAATCAGGAGTTCATTTTTCTATTTGTGCTGCAGCTCGCTGAGGATAAACGTTGTCTGAATCAAGAGTTATTTTTTTCTATTTCTGCTGCAGCTCACTGAGGATGGAACGTTGTCTGAATCAAGAGTTCTTAATTTCTATTTGTGGTGCAACTCGCTGAGCATGGAACGTTGTGGTGTGCTGAGCTGCATTTCAGAGTAAAACATTGAATTACATAATTATTTATTGAACCATTGAGCAAAGCAAATTACAAAAGACAAAGAAAAACTAGACTTAAAAAGCATTATACATCGGAACAAAGAAACCACGTGTTAGTACTATAATGGGTCGAGCTCAGAAAACCCATACAACAGAGCAACATACATATATATATATATGATAAACTTGATATTACATGTATTACAGTTAGTCGGTCAATCAGACTTGCACTCAGTTATGTCAGTCGGGCCTATATTCAAATATTTTGCATTAATTTGTAAAATTAATTTTAACCAATTTGGCATTAATTTTAATAACTTCTGCATCATGTGACTCATTTAAAACACGAATTTCTGATTAATAGACATATAACGAAACTTAGGACCGAAATCAGAAAGAATACATTCCTCTGTTATACGAGCGTAGAGTGCACATTCAGCAATTACATGCAATTTCTCCTCTACTTTATTCAAACAACAATTTTTACATATTCATTGTTCTACAGGTATTTTTTCGGCTTATGATGTCTACCGATTTTAATAGCTAATCTATAAGCACTAATACGAATTCTTGTTCTGTTAGTTTTGACATGTTTTTGAATACCAATCAACATTTTAATAATTTTCCATCTCATAAGAATTTTTAAGTTTTTAAATATTACATAACTTCTGAAAAAATAATTAACTCTTGTAACCATATACGGTTATTTGAGCTCAATTGTCAGCTTGGACCTCGTACAAGTTTCTTAGCAAAAAGGACCGAGATCGAACGCGAATTAAATACTACAATTATAATGCGAATGGCATAGCTCGTCAACGCTTCACACGTGTTCCTTCATATATCATTAAGCACATTAAATATCATAGCTATTCTAGACTCCATTACGAACCCTGTCATTCTAACAGAAGCAAGCGTGACTCGAGTGACAACAACTTCAACATACATGCACCTCTTAATTACAGAATGTATCAGTCTATCTCTCCTATTCATTATAAATGTGACACGTGACAGCTTTCATTCCTGCTGTTGATGCTGTGGCAGCTGAGCACATGAAATTTCGCCAGATGCAAAGTGAGATGGAAACTTTATATACATCCTGGTACAAAGAATTGATAGCAGTGCTTGCCCAGAACAGAAAAAAGCACCAGTATGAAAATATTACACGAGAAGTATTCTAAATCAAACTTGATAATATGCCAGTCAAACTTTACATAAATTTCCTTTCCTTCTTCACTTCTTCATTCTTATCTTCTTTTACAGTGCAGTTCCGTTTCCGTCCTATGTTTATTCTTTCTTTCTTTCTTTCTTTCTTCCTTCCTTCCTTCCTTCCTTCCTTCCTTCCTTCCTTCCTTCCTTTCTTTCTTTCTTTCTTTCTTTCTTTCTTTCTTTCTTTCTTTCTTTCTTACTAAATTTCTTTTCTTCATTCATTCATTCATTCTTTCTTTCTTTCTTTCTTTCTTTCTTTCTTTTCTCTTTCTTTAATTTTACATTTTTTCTTCTTCATTATAAACTACTAATATTCAAAAAAAGTTACAATTAATGCATTACTGTCGACAACAGAAACTACCTTTTCCACCAACCATTGCCATCAAAACTGACGACAACGGCACAGGTAAGATTAACAACAAGAAGAATTCTTGTCGTCTCATGCTGTTTAGAATTACACTCTGTACTATGCAGAAATATCTAATCTGTGCTTTTCGGCCACTTGAACATCATATAACAAGGTTTATAGAATGGGTATGGTAACTGTATATTATCAGAAGGTTGTAAATGACGGAAGATCTTTTCCAGCTGGCTTCTTTACACTCTGGTAGAAATATGGCTTCTTTTTACTTTGGTAGAACTCACCAAGAAACTATAGACAAATACACATAGTGCTGTAAAAACATTATTAAAAAAACCACAATCTTTTAAAACCTTCTGAAGGGTACCCAGAGTGTAGTCAGACAAGTGGACGTATGACTATAATTTCGTTAATTTTCCTGCTTTGCAAGATTTCGTAAGAATTAGTAATCCCAGAACAAGTAGGTTAGGACAAATTAGGACAAATACCCACTACGGAACGAACTCTATAATCAAGCAAGCAATTCTACTTTGAAATTCTCTACCATTACAGGTTAAACAAATCAGGTCCCTATCAGCATTTATAACAAAATTAAAATCATTAATATTAACCAGATATGAAATACCATCACACCAGTGCGACAACATACACAGAAATT
>JAQGDQ010002111.1:2500-14604 GCA_030141605.1 Tubiluchus corallicola
AGAGGAGAGAGGAGAGGAGGAGAAAAGAGAAGAGAGAAGAGAAAAGAAGAGATGAGAAAAGAAGAGAAGAGAAGAGAAGAGGAGAAGAGAGAATAGAATAGAATAGAAGAGAATAGAAGAAAAGAGAAGAAAAGAGAAGAAAAAAAAGAAAAGAAAAGAAAAGAACAGAAAAGAAAAGAAAAGAAAAGAAAAGAAAAGAAAAGAAAAGAAAAGAAAAGAAAAGAAAAGAAACAAAAAGGAAAGGAAAAGAAAATAAAAGAGAAGAAAAATGAAAAAAAAGAAAAAAAAGAAAATAAAATAAAAAAGAAAAGAGGAAAAGAGAGAGAAAAGAGAAGAAGTGAGAAAGAGAAGAGTAAGCAGACAAGAAAAATAAAATAAAAAATTCAATCATTGCATTTGACACTAAAGAGACTCACACAAATAAAATGAATGAGAGAGTCAAAATTAAAACAAATCAAGGTTTGATAAGAATTTGTACCTGGTTATTTGCTTACCAGAATGCTGGATTGTCCTTATTTTGTGCCTTGGCAGCTTCTTCCACTTCCGATCCGCCTTCTGCCACGAACTCCGCCAGCTTCTTGACGACGGCGACCAGCTCTTTGTCTTCTGGTGGAGAGACTAGAAGGACTTCTGTGAGTAATTCTACTCAACGACTTTCTACGGTCAATGCATTCATACGAGACTTTAAAGCATCTGAACTACGCAATCACACGAGTCCTTTACAAAGCCACAGTTAATGCTGTGGCCACCAGGGGGCTGCGCATACTTGCTCTTGAGCTTAGAAAACTTACTTTCCCGCCATTTTCTTATTTCAAAATACAGTCGCCCCTCGTTAAACCGGACCACGTTAGCCCGGATAGCGGGATAAGACGGATGTCATATGTGAGTGTTAGCTACTTCTGACTACTTAATGAGTTCTTTAGCTACTTCTGACCACTAAATGAGTGCTTTAGCTACTTCTGACCTACTTCTGACATATACTTCTGAAGTATATAAAAACTGTCTGCAATTGACTCAAATAACTCCGCACAATTGATTCTATATTTTCATACATAGAGATATACACGTGGTTACAGTGATGTACGTGATGTAAACAAAGTGACGGCCTGCCAACTACAAAAATGGCACTAGTGGTCTTCCAAAAACTCGGAATTCCGCGTATCCGCGGAAAATTCTCATCCCTGCTCTTCTCTTATCCTAGGCACCTAGCAGATGCTACCCAAGCTTAGCATATACGGGCTCGGCAGGGCCGATGATTGTATAAGAAGTTATTAAACTGACGGTAAACAGACCCTCTCTGCTCCTAGTTACACGAAAAAGCAGTAATAACGCAGCTATGTAACTAGTAGAAACCTCAAAGCTGAAGTTTGTCACGTGAAACAGTTGAGAAGTTGCAAGTGACGGAGGATCTTACAGAAATTAGGAAATAAAATCAGCGCTAGAGTTAAAATGCAGTGGAAATTAATTAACTATACAAGCTACATCACCTGCTTATCTATGGATCTGCACTTCGATTCTGACCATTAAATGAGTTATTTAGCTACTTCTGACCATTAAATGAGTTATTTAGCTACTTCTGACCACTAAATGAGTTCTTTAGCTACTTCTGACCATTAAATGAGTTATTTAGCTACTTCTGACCATTAAATGAGTTCTTTAGCTACTTCTGACCATTAAATGAGTTCTTTAGCTACTTCTGACCATTAAATGAGTTCTTTAGCTACTTCTGACTATTAAATGAGTTCTTTAGCTACTTCTGACTATTAAATGAGTTCTTTAGCTACTTCTGACTATTAAATGAGTTCTTTAGCTACTTCTGACCACTAAATGAGTTCTTTAGCTACTTTTGACTATTAAATGAGTTATTTAGCTACTTCTGACCATTAAATGAGTTCTTTAGCTACTTCTGACATTAAATGAGTTATTCTGACCATAAATGAGTCTTTAGCTACTTCTGACCACTAAATGAGTTCTTTAGCTACTTCTGACCACTAAATGAGTTCTTTAGTTAGCTACTTTTGACTATTAAATGAGTTCTTTAGCTACTTCTGACTATTAAATGAGTTATTTAGCTACTTCTGACTATTAAATGAGTTCTTTAGCTACTTCTGACCATTAAATGAGTTCTTTAGCTACTTCTGACCATTAAATGAGTTATTTAGCTACTTCTGACCATTAAATGAGTTCTTTAGCTACTTCTGACTATTAAATGAGTTATTTAGCTACTTCTGACTATTAAATGAGTTCTTTAGCTACTTCTGACCATTAAATGAGTTCTTTAGCTACTTCTGACTGTTAAATGAGTTCTTTAGCTACTTCTGACCATTAAATGAGTTCTTTAGCTACTTCTGACATAAATGAGTTCTTTAGCACCCATAAATGAGTTATTTAGCTACTTCTGACCATTAAATGAGTTCTTTAGCTACTTCTGACTATTAAATGAGTTATTTAGCTACTTCTGACTGTTAAATTAGTTCTTTAGCTACTTCTGACTGTTAAATGAGTTATTTAGCTACTTCTGACTATTAAATGAGTTCTTTAGCTACTTCTGACCATTAAATGAGTTCTTTAGCTACTTCTGACTATTAAATGAGTTCTTTAGCTACTTCTAACCGTTAAATGAGTTCTTTAGCTACTTCTGACTGTTAAATGAGTTCTTTAGCTACTTCTGACCATTAAATGAGTTCTTTAGCTACTTCTGGCCATTAAATGAGTTCTTTAGCTACTTCTGACCATTAAATGAGTTCTTTAGCTACTTCTGACCATTAAATGAGTTCTTTAGCTACTTCTGACCATTAAATGAGTTCTTAAGCTACTTCTGACCATTAAATGAGTTCTTTAGCTATTTAAGGACGTCCGAGACAGCTATTTACCTTTGGTGCCCTTTGCTGGTTTCTCTTCTGAGACAGGAATGTCGAAAATCTGTGATAAGTCAGTACCATTTTTACCGCTACTTGTTTTACTGCTTGCACCCCCTCCATTCGCAGACTGTGACTTACTGTCACCTGAAATCATATTGCCAAAAAAATGGTAAATAAAACAGACAACAAAAATTGGGTCTGGCTTTGGCCAGGCAATGATTGAATTTTTTATTTTATTTTTCTTGTCTCCTTACTCTTCTCTTTTTCTCTTCTTTTCTCTTCTCTTTTCTTCTCTTCTCCTCATCTCTTCTCTTCTCTCTTTTCCTCTTCTCTTCTGTTTTCTTTTCTTTTCTTCTCTTCTCTTCTCTTCTCCTCATCTCTTCTCTTCTCTTCTCTCTTTTCCTCTTCTCTTCTCTTCTGTTTTCTTTTCTTTTCTTTTCTTCTCTTCTCTTCTCTTCTCCTCATCTCTTCTCTTCTCTGTTTTCCTCTCTTGTCATCTCCTCTCCTCCTCTCCTCTCCTTACCTGGCTCCCCCTCTCCTATCCTTTTCTCCCTCTCTTGCCCTTTTACCTGCTCTCGTCTGTTCCCCTTTTTTCTTCTTTTCTTCTTGTCTCTTCTTTTCTCTGGTTTTCTCGGGCAAGCTGCGGGCATCAATTCACACAATAAACTCATTTTTGATTTTAAACGAACTCTGACACAACCAATCGTTAGAAAAACATACAACATGAAAAATGCATCGTTTCTTCGACACGGTAAAAAGTCCTAAGATAACTTGGGAAATCCAGTTAAAGATTAGTTAAAGTTAGTCTAACTTGGGAAACAAATTAGAAAATAAACAAAAATCTACTATGACGCATTCATAAAGACTCAAGGCTGGTCACAAAAAAATGCCGTTTCTCTTTTACCTTGTGAGCTCAAGAATGGCAGCACGGGGGGAAGAAAAATATAAAAAAAAATTATTATCCGGATTATTCCAGGATATTTATCCGGAATGAAAAAACAGAAGTATTTTTATTGCTGGCATGATACCGTGAGGATGACATAGAATAAGCATCATTGTTAACATATTTACTGGCTATATTTTATAATTACAATTCACATGATACATACAATAGATGCACATACATGCATAAATAATGCTAACAGGGATGAGAATGACAAATTGCAAAAAACTCTGAAACAGGCCGGGAATTTTGGGGCCACCTAGGCCGCAATGGGGTTGAGGGCAAAGCCCCCTCGAAGCCAGCAACAAATTGCAATTTTGTGACCATAGAGAGCCTCTAAGTGGACATAAAATATCAATTACCTTGTTTCATGCATAATTTAAAATACTCAACTATCAAGGATACATGATACCTAATTGTCTCAAAAATGCCT
Organism: Tubiluchus corallicola; assembly: GCA_030141605.1. Classification (NCBI taxonomy): domain Eukaryota; kingdom Metazoa; phylum Priapulida; class Priapulimorpha; order Priapulimorphida; family Tubiluchidae; genus Tubiluchus; species Tubiluchus corallicola. The sequence goes on from JAQGDQ010002111.1 coordinate 6,738, forward strand.
AAGTACTGGCCACTCCTATGTAAAAGTAAATAAAAACTGTCTGCAATTGACTCAAATAACTCCGCACAATTTATTCTATACTTTTATACATAGAGATATACACGTGGTTACACTGATGTACGTGATGTAAACAAAGTGACGGCCTGCCAACTAGCGGTCAGCTTGTGAAATAATGTACTGGGTCCGTAAAAATTTTCTCAACGAATTTACGCGATTTACAAAAATGGCACTACTGGTCTTCTAAAAACTCGGAATTCTAAAAATTCTCATCCCTGCACTATAAAAGCATATACTACGTTAGCAACAGCACAATGAAAACAATGATATTAAACCTGCTTTAAACTATCCCATGTGACATTCCTTCAACTTCAAACTGAAAAATATAAAATATAAGTTACCTGAGGGCGGTTCGTACAACTTCTTGAATTTGTCCATAAAGCTCCCATCATTAGCGAGCAGACTTTGCTGCAATCCTTGCGGTAGATTTTGAGACGGCCCCTGCGGTGGTGCGGGCGGTGCGCTTGACGAAGCAGCAGCAGCATTATCGACCGGCTTCTTCTTTTTGTCAAACCTGTGGACGATCAAAAAGTGCAAACATGTATGCAAGTATAATGTATATTGTAAAGCGTAAATATAGTAAATATATATACACATATAACTATATAAATATAAATATATTTAACTTTCTGTACCATCTGTAACACGTTTTTACAGCAAGACGGCATATCTTCAGTACTGACAGCAAGACGGCATATCTTCAGTACTGACAACTATGAAGCTTTAAGGTTTCCATGCACAATCAATCAAAATGTCAAAGCGTAAACTAAATGAAACCAAATTTAATTTAATAATTTATGAAATTTAGGCAATAAAGATATTTGCAAAATAAAATTCGTAAATTTTTTGAAACTTCATGACCTTTAACCATAAACAATTGTTCTACTTTTTGGGGTAGGATCTTTTGCCTAGCTACTTCGTCATGCTTGCATTAGAGCCAATATAAGCAAACAAGCAAAAACAAGCAAGAACAAGCAAAAACAAAATAGTTCAGAATTTTTTCAGTTTGGTTGATTTCAGTTCGGTTTCGGTATCGGTATCGGTTTCCTATGTTTCATAAATTTTGGTTTCGGTTTCTAATTTCAGTTTTGGTAACATCCCTGCTTACAGCCATGTATGAAAGCCTCGAAGAGTCATAATGATGCATAAAACGCATCGAGCTTTCAGTTGCAAGCTTCTCTCTGGCTTAAATTTACTTTCAATACATAAAATAAAAAAGAAACTTGATTAAATTCAAACTGCCAAAAAAATGAAACCGCTCACAATTTGCAGGTCATAACAATTGGCTTTACGCCTCCCGTCTTTTGGCTAGAACCACTACGGGCTGACGCAAGCCTGCCTTGCATTTCCTGCCGCGAAAGCTTGCGTTCTATCTCAAGGCGTTTCTGTTCGATAATCTCTCGCTGCTTGTCCATCTGGCGAGAACGTTCAGTGGTATTCTTCGTGGCCATGGCTATAAATACGAACGAACAAACGGTTAAAAGAAATTATAAATACAATCACGGATAAGTTCCAATTATTTAATACAAAAAGATTTAAAACTATAAATTGTTCATCGCGCATCAAATCGTATTTTGCCACTGGAATAAAATGGCGCGCACACGTGGAACAAAACAAAAATGGCGCACACTCTCGGAACAAAAAACACAATATGCAAAATCTTCGTGACATAGTTTTACAGAAATTCACTATACATTGGGCTTGCTTTTGAAATGAAATAAGCAATTATTGCTAGTCCTTGTAAGTATTATTTAATGCTGAAACAGTGGTATTATTATAAAGGCTGTAAATAAATTTTACACGGGAAGTACAGTCTAGCCTCGTTATCGCACCCCTCGTTATGCCGGCAAACTCGTCTCTCGCCACAGAAAGTACCAGGATGGATTTCCTGCTTTGATATTTACCACGTTAAGTCGCCACCCTCGCTTCTCGCCCTCGCCACGTCATGCTAGGATGAGTGCTTATGTAAACTATATTCGTTATGTCGCCAAACAGACAAACTCAGAGGTGAATCGATCAATACATATACCGCGTGTCGATCAATATAACCGCGGTATGTAGACAATGCTGCTGTACTCGATAGACAGACATAATTAATCTAATGTGTGTCTCACCAGGATTAGATTAGGAGTGCTGTGGTTGGTTAATGCGCAGAGAAACTAAAGCGTCACCGATATCCTTACTCATAACACCAAAGCTGCGTTTAAGTTTGAGTTTCCACAAAGTGTGAGCAACTTTACATAAGTCACACGCGACGATATTCAAGGATTGTGTTTGATTAAACGTCGTGTTGAGTGCTTGCGTGTATCATCAATGAAGTCGTCTCTTCTGAATTATTTCAGTCGTCAGTAACTCATTTGTGAATATTTCTAAATCTTTTGCTAAGTTTATTGCATTTAAGTCTATACTCGAAAAAGGTGTTTTAAATAAAAAAGTAACATTCTAAGATTATTTTTATGACATTTTTTTCATTTCTGATTTAATGTTGATTGGCATCATAATGCAAAATATATTTTATATGTACATAGAGCAACACTATGTTAATCAACTATTATGTATATACATATAGACTAACTTCGTTATATTCCCGTTATCTCGCCATACTCGCCTCTCGCCAAAAATTTGCCCTAGACGGACAGTGGCGAGATAATGAGGCTAGACTGTAATGTCTAAATTTCTATGTGCGGTCGAATGCTAATTTATATAATTAGCATTTATGCTAATTAGGCGACTGATTCTATTAACTGTGAGTGTAATAAATGGCGCCTACTGTACTAGGTTTTGCTGCTTATACTTCGGATCCGAGGGGATCACAAAAACAGCGAATTCACTAAAAAAATATTCACACTTTCAAATAAGTGAACTAAAAAAGAAAGAAGGATATTTTTCTAAAACAAACAAGTCCGTTTATGTAAACTAAAAATTACAAAAATTCACACAAAGTTGTCGATTTATACAGTTTTCGTACTGATAGGAACGATGAAGGTCTGTTGCTGTATGATGCACATATTCTCATAAACACACCGTGGCAAAAATTAATTGATTATACCAGGGGTGTGCAAATTATCTGACTAGCCGGGCCACATTAAACATTCCCGCAATTCCTGTGGGCCACAGGCAGTTTGATCAAGGAGCCAAGTACAGAAAGGCCTAATAATGATTTTTTTGCATCCGACCTGTGTACATCATTACTACTACACTCAAGAAACTATTTTAGAAGTTATTAAAATTGATATTACAAACCATATTTTCTACTTTCAGGACAGATAGCGGTAACTTCATTACAATGCATATTAGTAATGTGTATCACACAGTCTGTGTAGTTCAGTGACATTAAGCTACAACCGCCTTGTAAGGGTTAATGGCATCCGATCTAGTAGAAAAAACTACCCGCACTATCTTTGGCATCGTGGCACGGACTTCAGCTGGATACACTCAATTAATCGCCCGAGCCTCACTTTCATTAGGTTGACAAATCTCTTCGCGGGCTGCACAAATTCTCTCAGCGGGCCGCAATTTGCACACCCCTGGATTAAACTGCTAGGCAAGTGATTAAAAGTTAAGCTTGCTTGCGAAGTCTAAGAGACCTAACCACAACGCAATTATTGACGGTCTCTCCTCAACAATTTGCGAAATTTGATGCGTCAACTGTTTCACTATTAAGTGAATTCCAAGGGGCCCACAACACAAGAAGAAATGAGCCCTAATATTAGTACGAGAGTACTTTACAAATAATTTAGAATTGTGTCCATGTAAATTACGTAGTGATTTAGAAAAAAATTTGTCACTACGCAAAATAGAACTACCACTAATGACTTTATAACAGTTAATAAGATCTATAGTATCACGGCGTTGTTCAAGAGATGATACAGAGTCAGGTTGAATATCAGAGGGCAGACTAATACATCTCCAGTGAGTTTTTTTAAAATATTTTTAAGAGCAACATACTGTGACCGCCAAACAACGCACGCATATTCAAGTATTGGCCTAACTACAGCTTTATAAAGAGATACAATAACTTTTGCACTACGTGATAAAATACAGCATTTTGTCATTCCATTGCATCTATTGACCTGAGAAATAAGATGCTCAATATGTGAATTCCACTTCAGATTGTTTGTGAATACACCTAAATCACGTACAACTGATTTTTCTTCATTAACACCATCTCTCAGACAATAAGCTATTTCAGAATTAGAACGAATACGAAGTGCGCAGTATTGAGAAGGGTCATCAAAGAATTGGGACCAGTTATTTAAGCATTTGAGATTTGTTATTGTGGAGCTTCCAGAAATTCTTGGGCAATGAGAAAAATGAGGTAATTTCACTAAACAAGTGGGTGACAGATTCAAAGTGAAACCGTTATGCTAGGATATCAGTGCAAGAGAAACGTAAAAACAAAACGGTACTTAACATGATTGTTTCCGCGTATATTATAGTGCACAAAGGCTAACAAACGACAGAGAAGTAGCAAAAGCTCATTGGAAACACACAAATGCCTTAATTAAGCACGTAAAGCAAAAATATTGAGATTATGAAGAATTACTTGCGTTAATTTCCCACAGATTTCATATACACCTGAATAGAAGCGGTTTGTACCAAACGTTTTGAAGTCAATTAGGCGACTAATTCTATTAACTGTGAGTGTAATAAATGGCGCCTACTGTACTAGGTTTTGCTACTTATGCTTCGGATCCACGGGGATCACAAAACCCGTGAATTCACTAACAAAATATTCACACTTTCAAATACCAGTGCGATACATTTCGTTTTAGTTTATAAAATACGTAACGTAACAAATCCGTGGAAATGAAATTCATGGTTAAAGCATTTTTATAATTACGCCAAATTTACAACTTCTGCTAACTTTAATGGTCGACTTTATACAGTTAATTTACCAGCCACAACTACCCGCTTGGTGAATATTGATTGCTGCGAAATCCTCTGATTTTCGCTTTTCCTTGCGGCCAGCGTCTTGTTGAAGTGCTAGAGGTCATGGATACAGGCGACTGTGCAATGTGCACGTCGTACAATGTGTGGTTTACGCAATGTGTATCACCTTTTATAATTATAGTCCACTGTAATATTTAAACAATGAATGTAGTAGGGTCTGTGTAATGGAAAAATAACCGGTAATGTGTGATTTGGGACAAGGGTATTCATCAGAAAGCAAAAGAATTGTACTAATAATTGGTTGTTTACCTTTCGGATTGTTTGTAGTTGATAATAGTAGCTGCAGCTGCAAAAAAATTTAAACAATGACCTGCAATATTTACAAGTTCTTATATTGCACTGCAACCAGATTACACTATTCTTTGCTCAAAATGAACACGCCCAAGTGTAAATTAAATGGTTGCCACTTTAAACTTTGTTCACTAATTACGCAAAGCCTGTATCTCAATTTTATTGCTGAAACTCTTATAATTTGCAAAGTATAAACTAAAATTTACGCTTTCCTTTAACACTCTAAATGCTGATCAAATACAATCAGTACTTCACTATGCCTTTTTGAACACCCTGTACATGGGCATGAGAACATTTATTATATATATATATATATATATATATATATATATGTATATATATGATGAATATATATATATATACAGAAATGATTGTAAATGTGTATTCTGACTTAGCTTATTAATGTTCTGAAGTCACTGTTAATGTACGTTTTTGACTTGTTTTGGCTTTGACATTTTGACTTACGTAACTACTTTTCTGAAATCACTGTAAAGGTCTATTTTCACAAGGAAAATTTAATTTCTCACTTGTATGCTTTAAGTAGTCATGTAATCTTATATAATAATCCTTTGAATTGTGTTAATGTTTTTCACGATACGTGTAACACCACACTTGTTTGAAGGGCTCGAATGCTAGGCTCCTTTCTCCCCACAGCACTCATTGCCTTTGAATATTTTGAATTATGATGTTTTATATTTTGTAAATAAGTGATGTGTTGAGAAAATAAACTATTTTTCTAATCTAATCTAATGTAATCTAATCTGATCTAATCTAATCTAATCTAGTCTAATCTTATCTAATGTGGATTTTTTATTATAAATATTATTCTAATTTGTGCCAAGGCTAAAAAAGTAATAAGTTCATTGTTTGGTTGTACAAAATTTGCATAAATTACCATTTACAGGAATAGCTTTTTGTGCCTTAGTCCAGAATAAAATAATTGTAATGTTTACGTATATGAGAAATGCACAGCTGTAATAAGAAATCGTAAATTGTTTTATTGATTTTCATTTAATCCTGTGTTGGTATCACTGGTTATACACACACGACCGTAGCAAGTTTCCTAGAAGCTCAGATTTCTTATTACTTTAACTTGGCAGTCAATTATTTCAAAAGATCATTATCACTTTGTATTGTGATTTTTTTCGGATAAAACTAAACTCTATTTATGTAAGTGCAAGACGCATTCGTCGAAAGATTTAGGATTATATTAAAGAGATCAGGCGACTGCAAATAGTGCAAGTCGAAGTTCCATTGTTACTCCTGATTAACTTGCCGGCCATTAAGAAATTTCACCTTTTACAAAATATTTGTTAATTTTGTTACAATGAGTATTTGCAGGTAAAAACAGCCAAAGGATCTATTAAGAGGAGTTCTTAGGTTTTGTCACATTTTTGTGCTAGGATCATTTTTTGTGTTTTGTTTTAATGAAGCATTTTTCATGAATTACTGGCAGATTTTTCTCAAGTAGGTAAATTATTTGCCTACTTAAACAAAAACAGCCAACATCTTCAAATAGCTAATAAAATATTCAGTCAGAATAATATTTTATTTATGCAAATGCAGGACATAAACTTTTGTGCGCTGATGATATTTGTAAAAAAGTTGTGTATTTCACGTGGTGGTTATAGTTATTATTATTATTATTATTAGTTATTATTATGAAGTTATTAGTAGCACACATAATTAGTAGAAGAGAGTTAAAATGAAAATTATAGAAAACCCAAGTGATGCTCTATGTACAGGGTTATGTACCGAGTGAAACTATATAAATATGTATATGCTAAGGAGCGGCTGGCACAAATATCAGGTGCTTACTAATTAGACATAAATCAAACATAATTCAAAATGTCATTCAGGTATCAAGATAAGTAAAAAAATTATATTGTTGACATTAGCATAAAAAGCAAAGACATACTGATTATACAAAAGAATATTATTTAATTACACATAAAACTCAACTAACTCTTGTATGTACAATTTTTTAAAAGTGGAAAGCAAATTGACATTTTTCAAAACATTTGAAATTGCATTCCACACATATGAACCAATGATATTTAATTGAGAATTTCCAAAGGTCTATTCTACATTGAATATAATGAAAATCTAATCTGCTGCGGGTATTTTAGTTATGCAGTTCAGCATTGCAACAAAAATAATTACTAAAAAACTTGGTAGTAACATATTGTTGAAAAATTTTAACATGAAAATAGCGACTTGGAATTTGTTGATATCTTAAATATTTAAGACATTTGAGACATTAAATAATGGCGGAGAGTGACATCTGAAAGCAGCAAAACTTTCAGCTCTAATTGTTTCCGCCTGACCTCAGGAAACTGTGAAAAGGCGCAATGATGATGATGTTGTCACATGTGAACATTAACATTGCTGAACTGTGTAAGAATGATAACTGAATTTGCAAAAATTGCATTAGGTATCAATGGGTGATACGAGTGAGATGGGTCAGTAGTTGTTCAACTCATTTGGATCACCTTTTTTATATATGAGGATAATTTTTGTTGGATTGTTCCCAGAGTTTATTGAAAATGACAGGTTTTCTTTTGGC